>VBRH01000179.1:118447-145353 GCA_014578085.1 Cardamine resedifolia | reverse complement strand
AAAAACCAAAATCTGAGACAGGTTTGACATTAAAACCAAAAAAAAATAAAAATCTGAGACAGGCCATATCCTAAATTATTTTTTCCCTCTCATGGCCGAACATTTTTGGGCCTTTTCATACCTAGAAAGGATTAGTTGGAGGCCTTTCTTTAGATTTTTTTTTTAAAAAAATTTGATAATGAGTTTCTCGCTTCACACCTATATCCAACACAAATATGTTCAAGAAGATTTCTTCACTAAAATGAATGTAAATATTTTGCATCATCTTAGTTTGATTTCTCCTGAGAATAACTTCATCGTTATTTGGGTGGCCACTGGAACTTCTGGACCTTGACCGAAATATTTCATCTATGGTGAGCTTACGGCAAACTCTTATCAAGAGGCATGCTCATCTTTAGGATTAGTCTGTCAGATACTACAACGGTGTTATCCGAACACCCACTGCTGACACATATCAATTTCAAATTCTATTCACGGTTTGAAATTTTGAGCAACTTTCTCAATTTATTATAAATCATAAAAGTCATAATATTTTGTTTTTTTTATAATTTATCTAATAATACTTAGAGTTGATACATTCATCTCGGTTAGAGAATACCAAGACTATACTTTATAGGTTATACTAATTTGCGACAACTGTTCAAAATTTTCAAATCCCGGTTTGAATAGTCAAGGTACGAATCGTTTGCGTCTTACCAAACAAATACTCCGATAACGTTAGTATATCTTAAAATAATTGAAAAGAAATAGCAAACATTTGAAAAAGAAACAAAATTGATAATTTAAAACGTTAACATGTCTTATAAATTTATAATTATCAATTTCGTAAGAAACTCAATGAGGTCTTTGGCGATTAGGAATCGCTATTTGGCTGCTATGATAAGACAATTTCAAAATCCACTTTTGATTTTCGAAGACTGTTGATTTTTCTCCGTTGTATTTTCCATTGTTCACTTAACGATTGGATTTGCACGCCTTTAAAATTATCGATTCAGGATACGTTGACTTGAACCACTTGCACCGGACATAATAATTAGAAAATATTTAAATATTATTTATTTGTAGTGGTGGCATCCATTTTTTTTTCTCACGAAAATGAGAATAATTAATCATCGAAAGTATCATACTAATACGACCTACATAAAAGATTTTTAGACGTTGACCGGATGAATTCGTATAAACTATAAATAGAGGTCTATAATAAGGATCATATGTAAAACATTTTTTCTTTCTAGTTCAAACTTAAAAAGTGATAAAAGAGAAAAGATAGATAAGGAGATACGTACAAACTCATGAAACCAATGGCTCACGTGTTACAGTTGTTACTAGCGATTCATGCGCATATCCAAGCCGTTGCTTCAATCACCGACACCTCTATCTCAGCCGTCCATCTGAAACCCAATTCCATCTCAGGATTTAAAACTTGTTGTCAGACAGAATTCCCGGTTTGGCGGCGGGAGCTACGAAGCAGCAGTAGTGGTGGCGGTGGAGGAGGTCGTAGTGGTGGAGGCGGCAGCAGCGGTCGAGGCGGAAGCAGCGGTCGAGGCGGCAGCAGAGATCGAGGAGGTAGTGGACGATCTTCTAAGAATGGCGGCGGCGGGGGAAATGGTAATACTAATAACGGTGGTAGCAGCGGTGGTGGCCATTTTGCAGGCAGCGGCGGTGACTGCCTTAAACACCGTGGTCTCGCTGGTATTCTATTATTTATTGTCTTCGTTAGCTCTCTGATTCTTATACGTTAAAACAGTTGTTAAATGTTGTTTTTTTTTTTTTCATGACTAAATATTGTATATAGACTTTGATTATGTCTTTAGTAGTGCTAAAGTGCTTTTATTGTAGTTATAATCTATTGTGTTTTTTAGTATTCTTCTGTGTTATAAATCTAGTAGTACAAATTTCATTCCAATAACAAAACTCTCACCGATGACAATGGAGATGGACAAGTTGAAAACAAAGCATATTATAGCGCAACCTAAGTACATAACAACAGGTAAAACATTAAAACATTCGAATCAATAAAGCGTTTTGGAACAGACAGACAACTGTAACTTGTGTTCCGTGATCTGGATGTTGAAAGCACGACCGAATAATTTGAAGGCCCTAATTAATAAATTGTTTAACCAAAAATGAAAAAGGTGTGGAAAGAGTTTGAACCTTCCACCTCCACTCAAATCACTAAACGGCCAAGTATAATTAAACTTAGATGAATCATTTCGTGTAGTTGGTATAGCTAGCTCTAAACATTTGTTTTAATTTTATGGTTATGGAAAAATAATTAGATGGTCTGGAAAACAATGGTATATAGACTATTCTACGCGATTCAATTGTCAATCTGTCACACATTTCATACGGATCCTATATACTATATGTTGCAATTAAATGCTGCTCATAGTGGTGGAAAAACGAAAAGCAGCTTGTTGTCGAAATAAACTCTTCTGCCATTAGTTTATTGCCACGTGTTCTCAACCCTTCTCTTTTGACTCTCTCACCTACCCAGCGCAGCAGGGTAAAAAAATAATCTTAAAAGGTCCAAAACACTAACGTATAACAAAAGATCACAACCGCTGGTTCTTGGATCGGATGGTCCATGTTGGTTCGAATGACGTCAACTACAATGATTGATGACTACCAATTAGAAGCCTCCACATCAATTCACCATCTCCCAATCTTCCACGTGTTTTTGTTTTAATACTTTTTTCTCCTTTATTTTGGTTCTTCATCTCTGTCTCTCTCTCAATTCGTTTCGTATTTCTTCAGGGACATGCGTTTGGGCTTCGATCCTCGATAAGCAGATCGTAAAAGTTTTGGGGCTCCTCTGGTTGTTGTTTCTTATAGTGTGTGTGTTTCAATCAGATCTGAGGAAGACGACGTCATGTTTTTGTTCGATTGGTTCTATGGAATTCTAGCGTCCTTAGGTTTGTGGCAGAAAGAGGCGAAGATCTTGTTTCTAGGTCTCGACAATGCCGGCAAAACTACTTTGCTTCACATGCTCAAAGACGAGGTCATCTTTTTTTTTCTTTAATTTCTACGCAATTGACATGTATTTACTGAGAAACTTGGCTACACTACAAAAATTTAGTACCGATTCTTATAGAAATATGCTTTAACTGGAATGAAATATGCTTAATCTGGATTTTGGTGTGTTGTTGTTATGTGTTGCAGAGATTAGTTCAGCACCAGCCAACACAGCATCCAACGTCTGAAGAACTAAGCATTGGCAAAATCAAGTTTAAGGCTTTTGATTTGGGAGGCCATCAGATTGCTCGTAGGGTCTGGAAAGATTACTATGCCAAGGTTCACTTACTTGAATGTTCAGAATTTTATAGTTTTCTTTGCTTATGTTTTTACCCAAATTGATTTGCTTAATACTGGAACCAAAATCACAAGTAGTTTATCTGATCTATCTTTGTTCTGTGTGTGTAAAAGGTTGATGCTGTTGTCTACCTAGTGGATGCTTACGACAAGGAGAGATTTGTGGAGTCGAAAAAAGAGCTAGACGCTCTTCTTTCAGATGAAGCCTTAGCTAATGTTCCCTTTCTTATTCTTGGCAACAAGATTGATATTCCTTATGCAGCCTCTGAAGATGAGTTGAGGTATCACTTGGGTCTCACCAATTTCACTACCGGTAAAGCCAATGTCTCTCTTGGAGACTCTGGTGTTCGTCCTCTTGAGGTCTTTATGTGCAGCATTGTCCGCAAAATGGGATATGGTGAGGGTTTTAAATGGCTTTCTTACTACATCAAGTAACTACGAAACCAGACAGCAGCACTGGTGATTGCTTCACGTTTTATGAATTTTTTTTTTCTATTTGAAGAAGACATAAAACTCGTTCTCTATCTCTCTCTTGTAGTTTCCTCTTAAGTTTTATTATTAAGTCGATGGCTTGCAAACTCCAAACTTCTTGTGCAGTATACTACTGTTAGTACTCGCACGATATTTAGTTGGATCAGATTGGACAATAATATCACTGCTTTAGTAGTAATCATTAATGATCTCTATAGCCTCTTTTTTTCTTTCTTCGACAAAATGCATTTCATTACAAATGAATCAAACATGGTGGCCGCATCTTCAGCGAGCCAGAAAGATGCAAATGTTCTTGATCGTGTGTTTAGCAGTAATCTTATAACCAAAAAGGCTCATCTCTAATTGTAAAACTGGCTAATTCTCATGATGAAACATCGCAAATGGTGCTTTGGCCTGTAGATTTTCTCAGTGAATTCTTCTTCATCAACGTTCTAACCTTCTCCACATCTTCCCATCTCCCTTCTTCCGCATACAAATTAGATAACAATACATAATTCCCCGAATTCCCAGGCTCAATCCTCACTAACTCTGTGGCTGCAATCTCTGCTAGCTTTACATCTCCGTGGCTGCGACACGCACTGAGTAGCGACCCCCACATTGTTGCATTAGCATTTACGGGTATACTTTTGAGAAACTCAAACGCCTCCCTGATCCACCCTCCCCTACTCATTAGGTCAACCATCGCACCGAAATGCTCGGTTCGCGGCTCAAGTTTGAATTTCTCCATCATCAAACCAAACAATTCCTCTCCTTTCTCGACCTGGCCTGTGTATGAGCAACATGCCAAGACCCCTACAAATGTCGTTTCATTTGGAGCTACTTCCCCTTCCTCGATCATAGCATCGAACAAGTCTATCCCGAATTCTCCCTTTCCATTCACTGCTGATCCTGATATCATTGTGTTCCATGAAACAACGTTTCTCAGCTGCATTTGTCTAAATATTCCCGTTGCTGTCTCCAAGTCGCCGGTTTTGCAATAGAAATCTACCAAAGCGTTTCCCACGGTGATGTAACCTTTAATCAAACCCTTGGATTCTGCAGTAGAATGAATCCACTTTCCGGTATCCAAAACTCCGAGAGATGCAGAGATTGGCAAGACTGTGACCACCGTGGCCTCGTCCGGATCAAAACCTTGATCAATCATTTGGCAGAAAAGCTCCAATGCCTCACGATCTCTGCCACATTTGGACAAGCTCGATATCATAGAATTCCATGACACAACGGTCCTTTCGCTCATCTGTTTGAACAAACAAAGACCTCTTTCAATGTCCCCGGAATCACAGAAGCCACGAATCATTAGATTCCAGACGACCACGTTTCTGTCGGGCATTTCGTCGAACACTTTCTGCGCATCACCCATTCTGCCACCGGAAGCGTACAACTCAACCACGCCAATTCGTATCGACCCAAGCCGGTGTAGCCCAGTTCTTATAACCTCCCCGTGAACACATCTCCCAAACCGTAGATCAGGAAGAGACGAACATGATTTGAGCAAAGGCGCATAGGTATACTCGTCAGCCCAAATTCCGCGGCTTTTCATGGAAGTGAAGAAAGACAGAGATTGTAGAGGCGGGCCGACGAGAGAATAGCACTTGATGATGGCGTTGAAGACGAGAACGTTAGGGTTTTGGATATGAGAGAAGACGCGGGAGGCGTAATCAGAGTAGCGGAGGGATCCGCAGATGGAGATGAAATGGGCGAGAAGGAGATTGGAACCATGAAGAAAGTGACGGAGGAGATGGGCGTGGATTTCGGGTAAACGGGTTCGAGTGTTGTGCCCGTGGAGAAGACGCAGCAGCTTCCGCTCGATTTCCATTAAACCTTTGCTCATCTCTTACTCTCGATCGTTCAAGTATGCTTTGCGCCAATTTCAAATTTCAACCGCTATGTTCTACATTTGTTTACCGGTTTATTACCGGTTTGCTACCATCTTTATTTGTGTTTCTTCAAGTTGTTGCTATGAATACCAACCGCAAACAAGCAATCAAAGCTTACATCTTCTCCATCTGTTCTGTTTGCATTTTATATTTGCGTTTACAATCTATAACAATATCATTTTGCTTAACAGTAGAATTATGGATTTGTTTTAAAAATACACTAAATGCAACCAAACAATCACCTCAAGTACAAGATCAAGCTAACAGTTTCTACTATTGACGACTTTCCTCTTTTTCCCAGTGAATTGTGTTCGTCCGGATTTCCATTCTTTTTCTGCTTTAAGAAAATAATTAGTCCACAGGCAATTATAGTTTTACCATTAGTTTCTTGTTTAACACTGAAAGATATGAATAACTAAAGATCACCTGACGTTCTCCACTTCAGGAACTGGACTACGAGAAAACCAACAACTCTCTGGATCAAACGACGTAGAGGTTTAGTTCCAGTTTAATAATAGAGCTTAGAAACCCATCTGATTAATCTTCATGAAGGATATACAACCACCATTTCCTTCTTGAATAACTGTCGAGTTCAAGGTAAAAACATTACCAGAAAGTTACATATACTTTGGCCACAAACATCAGACCCTTTTTATTAGCCACTGAGCCTTTGTTTCATTCAAGTTAACGATTTTTTTTTGTCTCTGTTACTGTTTCTAATCAATTCTCAATTCACTCTGATAGCTGACAATTCATTGCAAAATGTAAGTAAAATTATTGGGAAATGAAAGTTTTACCCTTTTAAAATGCTCAACTTCATGCTCCAATAGTAATGCATTAGAGTTTTTGTTTACTTGATCTTCAGATCCAATCACTAAGGCCTCCTCGTTTTGTGGTTTCAGCACCTGCAAACATACAAAAAAATCAAAGCGAAGTGAAGAGAGGAGGATTCAACCAATGACGTTGAGCTGATTGGTTGAGCTATAAACATCCATTCTAGCCCCAGCAAGGAAATTGACTTACAAGCTAGAAACTTTCACGAGATTCAAAGAAATTGACCAACTCAATGATTATAGAGCTTGAAATGATCATTTATGGGGTTGCTCAGTGTATACTTTAGTTCAAGTGTCTCTAAAAAGTGGGTCACAAATAGGTTACATGGTGGGTTAACAGTATATAATATTCAAGAAAATCGTTTTCTTGGCCACTAAGGACCCTGCGTCATATTGAATTCAGCTGAAACTAAAATCTCTAAGTGCTTTTTTGGTTCCATTTCACCGCTCACCCTAGTGGATTTACTAGATGCACATCAAAAAGGAGGTAGTGAACAAGAATTCCATGTCACTAAGACATTAAAATGGTAGGAAATAGAATGATAAAAAAGTTTCTTACAAGTTTGAAGCTCTCGGAAGATTCAAGAAATTCAACTTCTTGGAGATCCATATTCTCACTCCGTTGAAGTATAACAGATAATCGTATAATTAAACACATAATTATAAATTTTTGCTTTGCCTGTGACAAACAGAATGAGGATGTCAACAACAACCACATCAAGAGATTGAGCCTGGTTTGCTAAGCTGAAATATGAGACACACTACCTCCTCAGTGAAGTTCTTAAGAGGTGCACGATCAAGCTTGGGAAACTTCTTTCTTTGGTATCTCATAAGAAATGCTATAAGCTACAAACGTATGATAGTAATAAGAAAAACAGTAAATTCAAGACAATCTCTTCCTTTTAGAGGATTTATTACCCTACCTCGACTTCCTCAGCAGTGTAGCTATGGAGATGATCACCATTCTACGAAAGAAGAAACTATTAATAACAATGAGGACCTCATACAAAAAGGTTTAAAATAGAAATATAGATTACTCTTGTTGAAAAGCTTTTTGAATTGATTTTCCAGCTTTATAAAGTGCTGTGCTAATTGAATAGTATGTCTTGACTGCATTAGATGAACTAACCTTAATGATATGATAAGACTGTTTATGATATCCCTTTTTCCCTGTGATGATTCCAATATTGTGTAAGAAACAAGCAGCTTCGAGATACTCAAGATCCTTATCGTCTAAGATGACATTAAAAAGACTGCACTTCCTCAAACCTACAAAGATCTCCTGAAAAACCTTTGTACTATCAAACCTATTGAATCAAACAAATGACCATATTCAGTTGTGCAGAGCTAGAAACGGAATTTGAAACCATCAGGCATTAACACAGAAACACAAAAGGATAGAAGTCAAAAACTGAGCAAAGTATCTCAAGAGATACCCAGAGCGGAATGCTCTATTCAGAAGATATTATAAAAAGCTACAATCTTTATGAACTATCTGCCAAACAATATTTCACAATTAAGTTGCTTGTAAAAAAGAAATGTACCTTGGCGATGTTGGCACAGTGTATCGCATGATTCATTCTCTTCTTTCCATTGAATCGTGTGGCAAGCCTTATGACCGATCGCCACCTTGCATTGGCATTCAAATCATATAATCCATCAAAAGCTTTGGCCAGAGAATCAGCAATCACACCCTCTGCCAATGCATACTCTGAGACCTCCATTTCCTCGATACCGAAAGCCTTGAATATTTCCTCCAACAGTACCGCTCCAGCAACAATAAACTCTGATCTTCTCTTGAAAAAGCCTTCTCTCCGGATCATCTCCTCATCTCCTTCACTACATAGCTTTGCTACAACGCTGCTCAATTCTCTTGTACCAAATCTCCAATCTCTCTTATACCCCTCAAGATTGAATTGACACAAATCAGCTCCATAGCCACTGAAAACTGCATTCTCAATAGCTCGTATAGTTCCCGAAGATCCCACAACCACCTCAAAGCCATCAGATTGTTTCAATTTATCAGCTAACCCAGACTCATCAATCGCATGACGGATATAGTCCCTCATTTTCTCCAATCCAAAACCACTTTTCACGAACATCTGTGTCAAATTCACATGACCAAGCTTCAAAGAAACAGCAAGCTTCACATCACCACGCTTACCAACAACAAATTCAGTAGAGCCACCTCCTATATCAACACACAACACAGATTTCTCAAACACAGGCAGAAACTGAAGCACGCCTAGATAAACTAACCTCGCTTCCTCTTCACCGGAAAGCACATCGACCTTTAGCCCAACGTCTTCGAACACTGCTTCAACGAACTGTTTCTGATTCTCTGCTCGCCGTAGAGCTTCCGTGGCGACGCATCGGATCCGGTCAGAGGAGACGTTGTGCGAGAGGATGAGACTTTTAAATTTCCGTAGAGACAGTAGCGCGCGAGCCTGAGACTGGGACGAAATTGAAGTTGGAGATTCGCGAGACAACACGACTGGCTCTTTGAGTCTCTCGACGGGAACGAAAGATCTACCAGAAGGATCAGCGTGGACTATAAGAAGTTTGAAAGAGTTTGTTCCCATGTCAATGGAGGTGAAGAGCTCCGATGATATAGGATTCGAATGCATCGTCGATCGAATTTCTTTCTTCCCACAAAATTGCTCCAATGGCAATTGGAATTCTAGGTCCGATAAACCGGATATGAAAATTGCGAATATATAACGAATTAGGGAAAGAAAAAATAAGATTAAACGATTTTAGAAAAACTGAAAAGAATGGATGCGAGATTTGATCTCTTTTCTTAATTCTTAAAATCGCACATAGTGTAACGGTTTGAAACGATTTAGAATCTTAAGATACAACTGCTAGAAGACCGTATTCTCTATACTCGAATAACGGAATATACGAACTAAAGAATTGCGTTATACTCTCGAGACTTACACTTTGAAAGCGGAAAAAAAAAAAATTTTGCTGGAGATTTTCTGTGAAAAAATCGATGATGAATGAAGAAATGAGAGACGAGTATATATAGGGAGAGGAATAGCAGTTTTTGCTTGATATGTAAGATGTGCATTAACTCCCAGAGCGAGATTCACGACTATCTACATTAACTCCCGGAGGCGAGATTCTCGAAGATCTGCAATTGACTCGGGGCGAAAATCTCAGACAAATTTGAGCCAAAATTTGGCTCAAAAACATCTTTGACGTGGGCCAAAGACCCACATCCACCAAGACCCAAGACCTAAGCCTAGCCAGCTCGGCATGGCGCGTGCGCGCATGTGGTTTTGCATAACATCCTTATATCTCCATAGTTTTTAAACCATGTTAAAGACATTCCTCTATATATACGAAGAAATATTTCTCAAGTTTCAATGTGGGACAAAATGCATTTTTGACATTAATAGCTTTCTATGCTAGCCACATTGGTCAATCATTTCTTATTCAAAATAACATCAATTTTGACAAATGAATACACTAAGTTATAGTGTTTATTGCAAGGAATCCAACTCATCAATTTTCCGTTCGATTCGGCAACCGGATGTCGATGGAAAAGTGGTTGATTCCATAAAATGTGGGTTCCAACAGGAATTACATTAGGATTGCCAAAAATTAGTTAATACAATTCCCTACCTTCTTCCTAAGTATAGAATACTTTTTGGCGTCAGCTTGATTATTATGCTAATGATGTATAGTTTTTCTTATTGTTGAATGATTTATTCATGAACGAACTAACATAATTAGGCCACACAATTAGAAAAATAAATTAGGTAGCTAATACAAGTCCATCGACAAATTACTATTTTAGCCACAAGAATTGTCTTAATCATGGATTCCGAGGCGAATTTGGTGAAAAAAAGTGTGACCATTGTGCAGAGTAAGTAATGCTTGTGTTCATTGAGGTCGTATGTCAGAACCGAATGAAATTAAAATTGCATAATCAAATTAGATAATTGCTTGGAACAAACTTAAAATTTTACATTCTTCACTCGTTCTAAAGAAACACAATAAACCATCACAACATTCAGATCTAAGCACGTTCGCCTCTGATTCTTCTAGCGAGTTGGATGTCTTTGGGCATAATCGTCACTCGCTTGGCGTGAATTGCGCAGAGATTGGTGTCTTCGAAGAGTCCAACGAGGTAAGCTTCAGCAGCTTCCTGGAGAGCGGCGACGGCACTGCTCTGGAAACGGAGATCCGTCTTGAAGTCCTGAGCGATCTCTCTCACAAGCCTCTGGAAGGGGAGTTTACGGATCAGAAGCTCAGTGCTCTTCTGGTACTTCCTGATCTCTCTTAGAGCCACCGTTCCAGGTCTGAATCTGTGTGGTTTCTTCACTCCTCCGGTCGCTGGTGCAGATTTCCTCGCCGCTTTTGTTGCCAGCTGCTTCCTTGGAGCCTTTCCTCCGGTCGATTTCCTTGCCGTCTGCTTGGTACGAGCCATTTGGGGAATGAGATAAGAACTGTTTGATCTTCTCGAGGAAACTATGGATGATGAGAGAGAGTTGAGATCTGATTTGTGAATTTGTTCCGGCGGAGAAAGGGGATATTTATCGTCCGGGAATTTCAAGAAGCGGGAAAAAAGATTTCGCTTATTTTTAGCGGAACTAAAATCTGAATCGTTGATTGTTTTTTAATCGACGGACATAAAGGGCTAATATTATGATCCGCGTGAAATCACAGACACTGGACAGCCGTAGATTAATAAAAAGTCTACGGACAGATTTCATTCTTTCTAATGCTGATCCGTGAGAAGGTGCATAGACCAGTAGCAGCAATAAAGAAAGAATCAAAGACAATATTTACCAAAAACACAGACTAAGGCCCACTACCTAATTCGGCCTTCAATCTGTACCAACGTATCATATAAATATTTTATTTTTAACAACCAGCTTATTATGGCTTAATCCATGGAAAATACAAAATAGTAACCAGGTCATAAATTTTGGATATCTGTTTTGTAAAAATATTATAAGTTCATCTTCGGAGATTAAATAAAATATTGCTGCCTAAGGTATTGTACCGCATTGGTTCTCTAGCGTGCTAGGGAAATGTTCCATGATATGGTAAAAGTATTCGTATTAATCTTTGTTTTGTCAAAATATCTGTCTTCAAATAGAAGTCAATCCAGTATAATCATATGGGAATTGGATTGTGAAGTTAAAGACATTCTACGTTTTTAGTTGGATTATGGACTTTGTGGTCTGTATTGACTCACATGTAGATAACTGAAAGCTCAAAGGGTTGAGTAACGAAATGATACACCACAATCCAATTTTGGTGGACATAGCTAGCTAGCACAGAAACAAGAGCAAGGAAAGAGATGCAACTCAAAACTTCTTCATGGGGTTTTCAGTCTAAAATGAGCATCTGACAAGTCATTGTATCTCCTTTTTAGTTTTGCTAAAACTTGTTCTACCTCCGACAAACTAGATGCTAAAATACTTGTTGAAAAGAAAGGATTAAACAATAAAGAGACTGAAAACTTTGCTCTTCAATTCTTCAACCTACAGCTCATCCTGCAAAACCAAATCACCCAATATAACCTACTCAATCAGAACAACCAAACTATGGATGAGTGAAACAAGAATTTAAGTGACTTTGTGGTAACATACATGAGTGGTGGATTCTTTCTCCGAGGTTTCCTCGCTAGCTTCTGACTTGGTCTCCTCAGTCTTAGATTCATCATTATCGGATTCATCTCCCTCATCGTCCTCTGCTTCCTCATCAGCCTGGAGACAAATTTTACATATACTATTAGAGCCTTGCCAGAAAAAAAAAAACAAGACTCTCAAATCTTGATATATCACAAAGGCTTACATCAGATTCTGCAGGTGCATCCTTGGATTCCTGTATCGACAAAGAAAAAGATGATTTCATCTCAGATTATCTTTTCCCAACAAGTCATAACTTGAAACAAGGTTTTAACTTCTCGTTTTAGAGATTCTCATGAATTTTGATCACTAACTAGGAGAGAGATTTGGTTGAGAAAGTGTTACCTCTTCTTCGTTCTTCTTCTCAGCCTCATCGAAAGCTGCTTTCTCCGCCTGCAATATGAGATTAGATTGGCTATTCTGATCAGTGACCAGAAACAAAGAGTTGTGTTATCAAAATGGGTATTTTAAACACTTACATCCTTGAGCTTTCCCCATGTTTCATCTGCCAACTTCTTGGCATAGTCTGGGTCATCGCAGATCAAGACATTGTCAAACAATGATCCTGATTTCACCTGAAAGAGTGATAGGTATTAGATGGGATTCATGGGACCATAGTAGATCCTGGAAGGCAAGAGGTCGTAGTGACAAGATCTGTTACCTGCCACAATTCGAGTCCAACATACTTCAGCTTGGGGAAGACATAGAGCTCTGGGTCATCCTTGAAGTCTGCGCGAAATCAGTTTAAATTAGGCACAGTAATTGTTGGATATTATGTCTTGCAGAGCCTAATTTTTCATGCAAGTTTATGCAAGCAAATAAAAACAGTACGGTGAGTACTACAGTTATATCCTTACAAACATGATATAAAGAGTAATTACTAATTAAGGTAAGAGAAAGATGTGGACTACCAAACAAACATGTTTCTAGTTTAAAAGGTTAGGTCACTGAGTTTTAAACACAGACACCTTTCAACATTTTGGAAGCAAGGAATACTTCAGTATTAAACTTATATAGACACCGACTTAGTCAAGAAAAATCTAAGTTGGAAGAAATTTCTAGGCATACTAGAAACCATCAAACAATAAAGAACAGAAGTCGAACCAAAAACTACATTTATATTATGAAACATGGAAAATATGGCCACAAAGAGTAGTAACTTACCAGGGTTGTCTATCATTGGAGTCTCCCACTTGCCCTTGTAGTTGGGGTTCTTGATTTGCTACAGATATATGTGAACACCATGAGAGGAAGAAAAAAGTTGACGAGGATATAGATACTTTTTGAGAGAAAGATAAACATACCTTAGGCGTCCATTCACCCATGTACTCAGGGTTGGGGATGGTTGGGGCCGTCCACTCACCATCTTCTTCATCATCCCAGTCCTCAGGCTAAGAGAAAGTACATAAAGAAAAATCAGCAAACACGGAACACAGAAAGAGGTTTTAGATTTTGCATTTATTATAGAGAAAGTAGAAACCTTCTTCGCATCGGTGTCTGGGATCTCCTTTGGGATGTCATCGTATCCATCAGGTTTCTTGTCTTCAGGGTCAGGAATGTATTCTTGTTCGTCCCAGTCCTCAGGCTGTAAAAAAGGGGCTCAACTGTATGATGGATGGTATCATAGATATAATCAACCAACTTGATCAGACTCGGATTGCCCAAGCTTTGGTATGGTTGTTCTTGTTCGGTTTATAATTGAGATTCAAGTAATTGGTTTCTTCTCAGTATGGTCTGGTTGTCCATAAGTTATCACATACCTTCTTTGCACTCGGGTCTGTGATCTTCTTGGGTGGGAGAAGATCCCAGTCAGAGTACAGGCTACCAGTTTGCTTCTCAACATTGTCAATAAGAATGCTGTAAGTAGCATCTGGGCGGAGGATGAATGTGTACACATGGGTGAGCTGGTCAGTTTCACATGGAACATCCTTCTTGATCAGGTGGTTAGCTTCATTGTAGGAAAGGATAGCATGCACTTTCTTTGTGCTGTAGCCACAGATATCAGGACCAAACATGATACTGCAGGTAAAAGCAGATGTGTGTTATTTTTAACTATTGATGTCAGTTGATAATGGTGACGTAGTCTTCTAAAAACGAGATGAGATAGGAAATGTACCTGTATGGTGTGTCTCCACCAAATTTCTTCTGGTCAACATCACCACTGAGCAGCTTCATGTAGCCACCACCACAGTCAAGCTTTTGTTCATGCTTGACTGAGAATTGGAAGACTAAGGTTTTGTCCTTGTTACTGAATTCAGGGAACTCAGCTGAAATAGCGTAGAATCTGTAGTCCTCACTGGTCTGGATACCTGCAAGACAATGATAATTGAAACAAAGCATTAATAAAAACTAGGAATACGTCGGGAAACAATAGATCATGAGTCCGTGACTAGCCCTGAAGGCTGAATCATACCTTTATCGTTAGCGTCACCAGACCAATTTCCCGCAGTGTGTTTCCACTCCCCAGCAGTGTTGTCATCTTTCTTCCACTCAGATTTAACCCATCTGTTCTCCCATCCATCTTAAGAAATGGAGACAACAAAGGTAACAAATGAATACGGGCCTAAGAGAAAAACAACAAGACAGAATCCAACGCAAGAGAAACGAATTCTTAAACCAGTTATTGTTTAGAGTAAATAATCTTTAGTATTTCAAAACGTAAAATTCGACTAAACAAACTCATGAGCGTGCTTTATATTCATTGAACAGAAATTTCTCCCACAGAAGACCGCATGATTCCCCTGATGATGCAACACTGTTAAGTCTAAGCAGAAAACTAACAATGAGTGCATTATCGATAAAAAATAGAAACTATTATACTAGTTTCGAGCCCGTAAGGAATAACATATGAACACTCATCTCAGAGTTCATCATCGTTAAATTCTTGCTCTCGTGATCCCCGAAACATCACCACGAAGAGTTTTATCCACCAAAAGTTGGCGGTCATTTCCTGGGATCTCCAATTACAGTTTCGAATTAACGAACCAAAATCTACAAATTCATAGATCCACAATAATCCTGATCAATCATTTCAAAATGATATACCCGATGAAAACGAGGATATCGTTGCATGATCGAAAATGGATCCGTAACTCGCAGCATTATCACATTAAAACTCAAGTTGACAAAGAGATCGCGAGCCAAAATACAAACAAACATATCCACTGAAATCTAGAGTCTAGAGAATAGAGATGTAGACAAGAGATTGAGAAAAGTATATACCATCAAAGTGCTCCTCGAAGATAACCGCGGCGGAGGCGATCGCGACGAGACCGATCAGAATCAGAGAGACGATGCTAATTACTTTCGCCATTGCTAAAACTCAGATCGGAGCTTCCCTGAGATCAGATAATGATGTACAAGACCTGGAGTATTTATATATCGCGAGAAGCTGCGAGTGAGCTTGCTCTCATCGATTTTAGCCATTTTGCTCGTTGTGTAAATCTTGCAGCCACGTAATCCAATCAGTAATCAACACGTCATATACATTTGTCATTAGGAATGACATGGCGCTATGGTATTGGATGAAACGGCGAAAGAAGGCTAGGCATAATAAGGTTTAAGCAAAAGATTTGACACGTGGAAAGATATTAGCGGTTAGTGACGGTGATAAATAGCAAAAGGAAGTGTGCATCTCGTGGGGAGTAATAGTAAACAAAAGAAGCAGATCTCTCGGGTGTTTTCGTAAAAACATCACTTGGTTTGTTGGATTTAACGTGATCTCAGCCGTTGGATTCCAACTGATTTTTTTAATCTAGAAATTCTAAAAGCGTGGGCCGATGAACATTGATGTGTGTATTTTCATTAGATATATAAATCAGGATTTGGGCCCGATAACTTTTAACTTTCATCTTTGCATTGATGGTTCTTCGTGTGTGAAGATTAGCGTAAAAGCTACTCAAAATCTGACTTCTATTCATAATTAATGACAATATTGACGACAAAAAAATATTTTTTAAAAATGATAATGACAATAACCCACAGAAGCAAACTGTATTTTCAAAATAAACTACTTTTGTACCTTTGCATGGTCTTTGTTTACTCATTGATACAATTAGTCTCATGATCTAAGATTCTTAGTCTCTTTGTATGATTTAAGCTCCATGGTAGAATAGACATTTTTTGACACTGTAATCTCACCCAATTGATGAGAAAACGTTAGAGAGCTCCTAAAACTGTGGGAGTTTATGATCAATACATTGAAGATTGGAGTCTTAATTACAAGACTTGGAACAAAGAGAAGATTCTTATATGTTTTGCTGTGTTAATTGTGAATGTCCTGGAAGTTTAGCTACTCCTCTAAGATCCATCTGTTTACGAAATCTATGCGCATCTGTAAACCTTCCAATACCAGAAAAGATGTTGGACATAAGCACATAGTCTCCTCCATGGGTTCTCTCCAACTCCATTAGCTTCCTAGTAACCCTCTCAGCCATTTCAGCATCATCATAAACACTACAAGCTCCAAGCAGCATTCTCCAAATGACAGCCTTTTGGTCAATTGGAATCTCCAAAGCGATCTTCTCTGCTTCTTCTAATCTTCCTTTTCTTCTCAGCATATCTACTAGACATCCATAGTGCTTCACATCCGGCATGATCTTGTACTTGCTTACCATCTTGTTGAAAAACTCTAGAAATTCTTCTTCTGCTAAACCTCCATGGCTACAAGCGTTCAAAACACTGATCATAGTCACTCTATTGGGTTTCAATCCGAATCTTTCCATGTCTTTGAACATACTAACCGCTTCTTTACCCATTCCATGCATTGCAAAGGCTGAAATCATCGTCGTCCACGACACCAGATTCTTTCTTTCGTTTGGAATCTCTATGAAAAATTTTAACGCGCTTTGAATACACCCACATTTTGCATAAGCGTCGATGAGAGCGTTTGTCATACGGATGTCACATGGAACAAACCCTCTTTTCCCAACATAAGCATGAACCGATCCGCACATCCTTTGATCTCCCAAGTTCCAAACAGCGGGGAGAATGGCGAGAATGGTTATCTCGTTTGGGTCTATAGCGTCACGAGCAACCATTCTTGAAAACAAGAGTATAGCATCCTTGGGTTTATTTACTCGTGCATAACCATCAATGATAGAGGTCCAAGATACCACCGTTCTATTCGGCATATTCTCGAAAAAGCAAAGAGCTTTTTCAAACTCTCCCAAATTAGTCAGGCCAGTGATCATCACATTCCAAGTTACCGGATTTTTGTCAGGCATTACATCGAACACTTTGTAAGCATCAATTATGTTTCCAGCAAGAAGATACAACTCAACCAAAGCTGTCTGCACGTAGACATGAGAACCAAAACCCAGTTTTAGCGTTAACCCATGGAGTCCAATTCCCAGTAGTAAAGATGGGAATCGCGGATTCGAAGTTGCTTTCAGGAGAAAGAGGTAAGTGAAACTATCAAAAGGAAGCAGTCTCTGGTTGTGATGAGACAGGAAATGAAGCTGTTGGAGTTGATCGTAGAGGAAGTAAGCTCGAAGAGGGTTTTCGCCCTGAGAATAGCATCGAAGCAGAGGATTGAAGAGAAATAGTTTCTCAGAGTTTTGTTTCTGATCAAGGAGGAGAAGGCCACAAGTGGTGAAGTGAGAATGGAGCTGGTGGATGATTCTAAGGTTTGATTTATTTTTGCGAAGAAGAGAATGAAGGTGTTGAATTGAGATGTTGTTATCACCTTCAGAAACCAAAGTGGAATAAGAACAAGAATGCTTGATGGTCAGAGAGCGAATCGCTGTGGTTCTACATATTGAAGAAAACAATAACATAATTGTCTACAAATTTAGCAAAATATTATGTTCAGAATCAATTTATATGCAAACACAAGAAGAAGAAAAATTTAGTAAATCTTCCTTTAGAATAAAATTATCCAAGTTATTGTGTTCAGTTAACTTGAAATTAGTCACCAATACTTATTTCAATCTCAGAGTTACATGACGATCCATAAGAATTTACATAAACCTTTAATTTTACCAACAAAAGACAACCCTGTTATATATATCATCATCATTATTCGTTTCCCTTGGCTGCTCCAGGATTCCTGCCAAACTGGATTATCATTGGTTTTCCTTTGAACACAAAACCATTTACAAGATTCTGCAAAATCACAAAAAAAAAAAACGTATTAATCCCTTTCCTCTTTATGTGGCAAAAAAAAAAAAAAAACACTTTTGCCTTTTCTTCAGAAACAAAATGCTTGTCAATGGTACATACATCATATATAAGTATTCTGACTGAAATCAACATTTACACAGGACAAGAAGGTGTTAAGGATTATAACCAGAGCACGATGTGCGAGTTCAACAGATGGAAATGTCAAAAAAGCTTGCCCTCTCATCCTTCCTTCCTGTAATATTCATTTACACTTTAAGCAAGAAGATTGATAATAATCGAAGGCAAGTTTAAGGTGTGAAAGTCCATAGACGGACGCATTACCTGCATCAGCCTCACACCAAGATTGGATTTTGCTGCTTCGATGTTTCCAAATTGTGACCCTACACGAGTGCCAGTATTTTAGCTATGAATTGACTTCCATAGTTCCATATAGGTAAGGGATATGCAGGCAATTCTCTTCATACTATATAACAACTCTAGATTGTACAAGGTTTTGACTTTACTAGCAGAGCAACGTCTTACCAAATATGTAATAGAAATCATCGATAACAACATCTTTAGCAAGGTTTTTGATATACAGCACAAGCGACGGATTCCCAGCTGTATAGTTCTGCACACACAAACAAAAACATTAATATGTTTTTTAGAGATGACACTCTACATTTGAATTATCACAGGAACAAGGAAAACAGTCATGAAAGAGCTGCGGAAAAAAGATGCACTATTATGCAGTAATTATTGCTTAATGCATAGAGAATCCCAAACAACAAGTATGCATAGCAAATGTGCCAAAGAAAAGGCTGCAATTGATAACCAGGCTTACATCATTACAAAGGTTATTCTCAATACAAACATATTATAGCTTGATCCTAGGATCCATACCTTGAACATAGGTAGTGAAAGAATATCCTGTGGAGATAACCTTCCTTTCTCCAACTCCTCTAAAGTCGCAAAGGGCGTTGAATTTGAATCTTCTTCTCTGGGCTCATCTGCTGGGCCTTCATTCTCACTGTCCTCTTTATATTCATCTTGAGCCACTTTTGACGTAATCTTGATCTGTCGGGATCCAGAAGAAGAACTAAAAAATATCAGCACAACCACACGGCATAGAAAAATAAACAATATAATCATGGATAGTTTAATACCTGCATAACATGTTTATTTTTTTTTATTCTAGGGATCTCTTTTGGGGTCAAAGACGAGGGCTTCACTCCAACAGTCTCAAGTGGCACATCCTTGTCCATACCAGAACCAGCAAGAAATTCATGTCTAGCACGCTTCCTTCCTGATTTTGATGTACCTGTATCCTAAACATAATACCATCACAATTCTTACCCAAACTACTCAATAACAATGAATATAAAGAGTAGGGCAAATACTAATTCTAAGGATATATTTGCATCAATTGTCACACAGGTTCACTAACAAAAAGAAAGAAAGAAACAACCAATATGAGCTTCGCATGACACCATTTTACTAAATTCGTAAAATGCAGAAATGGCATAACGAGTGATACCTCATCAGATTCCATCTCTGACTCGCTACTAGATTGATGCTCCAATTCAGTTGGTTGAGAACCTGCTTTTGGTAGCGGTGGTGTGGGCAGGGCCAGGCGAAAAGGAGGTGGAAGATTCATTTTGTTCATCAGATGCAGCACCTGCGACCGAGAGGTATAAGATTACATTTCTTGTTCTTTTCTGCAATCCATGGTAGTTGATATCTACAGATCATAATTGTTAAAAAAGAACTTATATCCACCGGTCATATACAGTGACAGTAGAACTAACCTGGGTGTATAAAGGTGGGACAGCAATAAGGGCATTAGTAATGTTAGCTAATATATTAGCATCGGGTGGTGGGTAAGCATATCTGCAAGAAGAACCAGATCAAACATAGAAGTATCTGTAAGTTGGCAGAATGATAAGAAAAATTCTAATTTCCTCAAGTCACAAAACATGCACAGTTTTAGTAACGTGGCCTGGTGTCGTGTTGTTACATTGTGTTTTACAAGAATGAGGAGAGAAACACAAACACACATAGAGAAATATTTGAACAAGAAATACGAAATGGGCAAAATCTAAAAACAGTATGAGCAGTAAAACTTACTGCAGGTGAGGAGGAAATGGATAGTTTATGCCGAGTTTTGGAGCAATTGGTTCACCAGTAAGCATCTGCCCGGATTTTGAACCATTGTTGTTGCTAACTGTAGAGAAAGCATTTCCTTTGGTCATAGATGAGTAAGATTGACCATCTTTCCCAGATTCTTCGACTTGTCGAGACTTGTTGCTCTCGTTAAGTTTATTAGCTCTTTGTACTTGTAGAACCTTACCAAGAAACCTCAGCCTACCCAATCATTAAATGATAAAAAGAGCTCAATCATTGGCTTCATTAATGGAGGATGGATAATTCCAGTGGAAGAAACTGATACCCATTTAATTGACGATGTGCTTGAGAAGCAAAAGCTTCATTCTTGAAATCCACAAATGCAGCATTTCTCAATCTGTTAGCAATGAGTATTATTATATGTCAAATTAGATTAATTTAAAATTCAATTCCTAAAAATTGCAGAAACGAAAGAAACGTTTTACTGGAAATTTCACCTTCCACCGGAGTAAGGACGAACTGCAGAAGCTCCGTACTGAGAAAAGAGACGAGAGACGATGTCATGAGGAATTCCATCAGGAAGATGCCGAACCACAAGAGTTACAACCAGCGACTCTGTAACCTGAGATTCATATTGCGCCGGCGGGGCTGGCTCCGAAGTCAGATGTGCAGCCATTAAACCTTCGAAACCCAACTCGGAACGATTCACTGTTTTTTTTTCCCCAGTTTTGTGGGTTTTTTTAAAATAAATTGATTTGTGAGACTAAACCGGACTTGGATTTTGGAGCCAAAGAAACTAACCAGTCAGACCAAGAGCCGTGTTTTATGCTGAAACGAAGTCGATTTGGAGTTTGAATACGGCGACGTTTCGTATTAAAGTATGTGGGCTTTCACCTGTAGCCCATTAAAAAGTTTCTTGGCCTATTTCTGGTATATACAAAAACTGTAAACTTAGGATCTTGTTGAGTTTCATGATTTTCATCAGTTGAAGTTTTTGGCTGAGTTCATCAGCTGAAGTTCTGGTGTGACATTGCGTTCTTTATCTTTTAGAAAAAAATCAAAAATATCTTTAAGAATGTACTTTTTTCATAAGTTAATGTAATGATATTTAAAAAAAGAGATAAGTAGTGACAGGTAAGAAAATTGTTGTCTATGATGTCCGGATGATGCTCGCACCGAAAATATGATGCTTGAGTAGTTTGCCATATACACAGTGTATATCATAGTTAATTACTGCATCTGCTCAACCATTAAAAATTTTATAAACAAAAATTGGAAACAATTAATAAGATCTTTTGAAGATATTATGTTGTTTTATGATTAATAAATCTAGTATCACAATGAAAAAAATATCAATCAAATAGATTTTAATGTAACATGAGGACATAAATTAATGATTTTGTTAAAAAAATAAAAGAAGAAGAAGAAGAATAACTGTGAGATGGACAATGCAGTTCAATAGAAGATAGACTTGATAGTGAAGGGAACATAACTATAACATGTTGCTTGACCAAATATACTTCCTTTTATCCGTTTTCAACCACAAACCTTGAATTTTTTTTTTTTTTGTAAGATTTCCTGCAAGTATGATGAAACTGAATGTTCAAAATTTGGAAATATTAAGAATATGTCCATTTCAGAAGAAGATAATATCTTGTTGGCGTGTGCCATCCACATACTTTTTATGGCTCTCCTTGTTTTCTTTTGTCTTTTTTTCATGAATTTCTCAAATTCTTTACGCTATCACTTTTTATATAAAAAAAGAATAAAAATTTAAAAACTTCTCTTTTTAGCTTTTTAGAAATTCTACGGAAATAAAGATATGGAATCCGTTGATAACAAAATAGAAAGAAAAAATAATCGTCAAACAAACTTTTAAATTAAAATGAAATTCTTTGATGAGATACCCAATTCGCGAAAGAATATAGTTTACAGATAAATTTATATATATATATATATATAATAAATATAGTTTTCGCGATTGTGTTAAAACAAACAACTCTAAAATTTAAACTGACGACGAAGAAATGACTAGCTT
Source organism: Cardamine resedifolia (assembly GCA_014578085.1). NCBI lineage: Eukaryota > Viridiplantae > Streptophyta > Magnoliopsida > Brassicales > Brassicaceae > Cardamine > Cardamine resedifolia. Next base: position 122,927 of record VBRH01000179.1, on the reverse strand, counting down.
CATTCTAAACAGTTTACTCCTACTTTTTAACAAACTTTTAGTCGATTAAGATGAAGAGGTATATGAGTTAATTCTTTTGAAGTTGAATTTTGATAACGAGAGAAACAAATAAATATAAATAGTATTATATGATATTTTTTGGCATATTTATTTAATTAAGTTGGCCGTCGAGTTAATACAAGAGGCACTAATGCATACATCGAATATGTTTTTTTGCATAAGAATATCGATCAAGTTGGCGTGTGTCTTTATATATCCCTCTTTTATTTGTGTCTTCCAATCCTTCATATTCGTATATCCATCTCATAGGGATTCCAGTTTCATATACGTTTTTCTTGTCAACGTATTCCATATATGTCAATCTCCTAGAATTCCCAAAAGCTAAATTGAGATAAGTTTTATTTATTTATTATTATTATTCTAGATAGAAAAAATGGTTGCGTGAGGAATTTGAGAAATTCATGAAAGCATATATATATATCAAAAGAAAACAAAGGGAGACGTAAGAAATGTGTGGAGGGCACACGTCACGAAGACAATATCTTCTTCTGAAATTGGCATATTCTTAATACTTCCAATCAATTTTAAAATTCTGTTTTGATATTAGTAGTCTTACAAAATTTTGCCAAAATAGTTGATGTTTGAAAACAGACAAAATGACGTATGTTTGATCAAGCAACCTGCTATATGATTTTTTTTATAAAGGGTTCAACCTGTCGTATGTTAGTCACGCTATTTTTTGTTTTAATGTTAGTTACTTTTTTTTGTTTGTTAAAGGTTTTTCAATGTTAGTTTAGTTACGCTTTTGTGTTGTAACAATTTTAAATCAAACGCGCCGTAATGTAAAAAAAGGCTCAAGGATTTGTTGTTGATATGGGAACCTGAAAGGCAATAATGAGTGCAGTACTCAATTTGAAAACCGATAAAGCCTACGAAATAATTCCAGCCACTTAATTACCTTACGTCTTCTCTTAAGTATAGAGAATTCACAGATCTTTCTTAAAGCTCTTGGTCATTTGGAAGTTGGATCAGCCCAATAATACTGTACTCAAATAATAAGGCATCAAATCTTTATTTTTATTTTTTTATTACTTGTTTCATACGAGTTGGAAGGAGTACATGGTCACATGCAAACTCTATCTCACTTTTTATACAGAAGTACAAGTACAAGTACATTTCTAGCATTCATGTAATCCATCAATTATTGGAGATTACATTTCATGTAAACCATCAATTACAGTACGTACATCTTGCTTCGAGGATCATAAACAATTTTATTTTGCTATTTTTAACAACACACACACTTTCATATAAACAAGTAAAAATTTGAAAACATTGTAATTTTATAGCAAAAATTAAAAAAATCAAATTCTATAAGTTAGTGAAATTATCGAAATCCAAATCATAAAATTTAAACCCTAAAACCTGAATCAGAGATCATAAAAACTAAACCCAACTCTTATATAAAAAAAACCAACCCTAAATTTTAGGTTCCAGTCTCTAAAACCTAAATAAATGATCAATTTATTTGATATTTAAAAACTATGTAGTCTATTTGTAATTTATATATTTTTGCTAGTTATCATAAAAATAAAAGGAATAAATAACGCAAGTGTTTTATATGAATAATGAAATGCTAAAATAATTAGATTATTTATTTGAGTTGATGTGGATCCCACCTCACGCCAATAAATATCCATCCCTCCAAAGAGTTCACACCACCAAGAAACACAAAATACATTTTGTTTTTTAAGAAAGAAAAACCAATAACCTCATAGTGTCGACATGGGTTGCCAAGACGAACAATTGGTGCAAACAATATGTGATCTCTACGAAAAGATCTCAAAGCTCGAGAGTCTGAAACCATCCGAAGATGTCAACATTCTCTTCAAGGAGCTCGTTTCCACATGCATCCCACCAAACGCCAACGTCGACGTCACCAAGCTGAGTGAGACAGTCCAAGAGATTCGACTAAACCTCATCAAGATCTGTGGCGAAGCTGAAGGTCACTTAGAACATCATTTCTCTTCGATCTTGACCTCTTTACAAGACAACCCACTTAACCATTTAAACATTTTCCCTTATTACAACAACTATTTAAAACTCGGGAAGCTCGAATTCGACCTCCTCACACAAAACCTAAATGGCTTTGTCCCAAAGAGTGTGGCTTTCGTTGGATCTGGTCCTCTCCCTCTCACTTCCATCGTTCTTGCTTCATTCCATCTCAAAGACACAATCTTTCACAACTTTGACATCGACCCATCAGCGAACTCACTCGCTTCTCTTCTGGTTTCCTCTGATCCAGACATCTCTCAACGCATGTTCTTCCACACCGTTGATATAATGGATGTGACAGAGAGCTTGAAGAGCTTTGATGTCGTGTTTCTAGCTGCTCTTGTTGGAATGAACAAGGAAGAGAAAGTTAAAGTGATCGAGCATCTGCAGAAACACATGGCTCCTGGTGCTGTGCTCATGCTGAGGAGTGCCCATGGCCCCAGAGCGTTTCTTTATCCAATCGTTGAGCCGTGTGATCTTCAGGGGTTCGAGGTTTTATCTATTTATCATCCGACAGACGATGTTATCAACTCCGTGGTGGTCTCAAAAAAGCTCGCTGTTGTTTCAACTGGGAGTGTTGGAGGGCCCTCGTGCTTGATCAAGCCGTGCAACTGTTCAAAGATCCACGCGATGATGAACAAGAAGAAGAACATGATGATCGAGGAGTTCGGAGCCAGGGAAGAACAATTGTCTTAAGAGGACATTTCTTCTTCCTTAAGTATCTATCTTAATTTGGAAGCTTCTAATTATGATTTGTGTCCTTGTTTGTGTGTTGGTGTCTTTTCTCAATTGTTCTTTGTTTTAGTTTCTTTTCTTATAAAACTAGATTTCTTATAAATTTGTTTTCTCAATTTCTCTTACCTAGCTAGTTTTATATTAAGTCTATAATAAGTTAACAAGAATAATTGTATCAATTCATAGTTTACTTTCCGTTTTTCACATTTATTTTAATTATCTCACTATATTTGAAACGTAAACTGATATATAGCTTACTTTTAATTTGATAGTACTGAACCGCAAATACACGGTGAAAAGATTTTGGAATTTACGAAATCAGTTTGAACATTTTTAATTAGAAAATTAATATTTGCCATATTTATTAATTTTATATGATGAAAAAAAGGGAAAGTCAGGCTTGATTGGCTAAGGGGCATAGGTAAGGAAAAAGTGGTCTTCGAACAATTTTATATTTGTAACGACTTATAGAACAAAGTGAATGATTTGTATAAATAAGGTATTGGCTAATCAAGATACAAATTAAACCTATACGACTTTGATTTTCTGACACTTATAAAGAAGCAAACAAACATTCCGAGATTCAATGAAAATTTGGTTTGAACGTTATGAATCATACATCAAAGGAACATAACAATGCAAGATACTAAATTTTTAGCAGGCTACATAAAGAAAACAGAGAAACACACACCACATAAAATAACTCAGATTTTCAAGCCTGAGCCTTGAAATTTTTCGTGGATGATCATATCGATTTTGTTCTCCATTTCAGTAGTGAGATGATTCTTCCAGTCATCAACTTCCCCTTTTGGGAAAAAGATATTGTTATCCAAATTGTTCCACGATTTTCCGGTTTTGTTGATGTCCAAATTGCTCAGTGCAGAGAACACGACTCTAGGATCTCCTCAATAGATCCGCTATGCATTTCTTCTTCGGTAAAAGGACAACCCAAGAACTCAGCAAGTCTCATGACCTGGGCACAAGTCTCTGCTTTGAGATCCTGATACCTCATGAATAGAACATGCTTCGGATCTTCCAAAGTGCCTCTCCAATAGCTCAAAACATTGTCCCAAAGAGGTCCAAAAAAGTGAACTCCTCTGCAGAACGACTCGACCATAGACTCGAGACTGCTTCTCTCCGCTTCTTTTTTCTCAAGTTTTGCATAAAAATACCAACGCGATACTAACACATCCTTTACGTTCCTGCACACGTACACGATCTTGCAAGGAGTGTCTTTGAGGGGCTCTCGCAGAGTATGCAATGGCATGTGGGTCGAGAACAACCTCGGAGATGATGATGAGAGCTTGGTCAGGTCCGGTGCTGAAGTTTTGAGATACAAATTCAACTCGAAGAAGGGTACAAGGCCATGAGGATTATCAGAGGTTAAAAGTTGACTCTGACGACCACCCTTTGACCTCTCAAGTAAAGCGAACGTGAGGGCCTTGAGCCATGTGGTGCCGGACTTGGGGTATGAAGCGACTATTATGTCAAGTCTCAAGCGGCTTAAACATGAAGTTTCGTTAACTCGGTCATTTCAGGCATGTCATACCCAAGGAGATTCGAATCGCTGACTTATTAGAATCATAACACACTTTCAATGAGCCGTGATAATATTTTAGTATAACATTAGATAGCTTATATATTTATATATATATGTAGTTAATTAAAAATAACAAAACTAAAAAATATG
>VBRH01000179.1:93223-111249 GCA_014578085.1 Cardamine resedifolia | reverse complement strand
AAAAAAAAAAAAAAAAGGGGAAAACGTGGTGTTGGCCATATGTGGCTAAAGAGTAGACCCAATGTGATCACATGCAACCATGTGACTTCAATTATGAACCTCATATGTGAATGTGGCCGAGGAGATGCCAAATTTTGAAGAATCTCTCTTTCGCCCTTTTTATCTCCCTCTTTATACAACGCTATTTACAAACACACACAAATTTACCTTGTAAGTTGATAATTATCATCTCACTCACCTTGTTTGACTCCCAATTCCACCACTCTTAGTGTATAAAGCAGTGACGGATTTAGTAACGATTTTTGTTTAAAAGTAAAATAAACAAAACATTTTTTAATCAAATATCATCCCTAAATATAAATTGTATCCTGTAAATTTATCTTATATTCATTTATATTATTTTAAGTTATACAAAACTGAATCATGAAATTTCACAATTAGAGTAAAACAACTTAACAATATCATTATATACATAATAAAAGCTAAGGTATCTACTTAAAATATATATTTTTAAATACTAGTTTTAACTAAGATCATTTTTAACAACTTTTAGCATTTACGATTACAAATCATCGGAAACTATGAAGTTGAAACTTCCAAGTCATTAATCTGAAATCTTAAACTCTAATACCATTGAAAAATGAAGATAAATTTCGTAGAGATAGTAATACATTACGTTTAGTTTCAACCCGCAGCAATTAGTTGTGTCCTCGCAAAAACTTAAAAGAGAAGGAAATACAATCAGTTTAACCGGTGGAAAAAACCGGACCCTCAAACCGGATGGCTGAGAAGTGGAAACAATATTGGGTCCTATCGTCCTACGACGAGAGAAGCAGACAAAACCCTTTACGACAAAATTAAATTCAACAAATACTCATCCATATCTTTTCTTTTTACATGAAATAGAATTATATATACGTTTGCTATAAAATAAAATATACTTTTTCCGTCTCTTAAAATTCCGTTCTTTAAAGATAAAAATTTTAAAATTTTTATTTTGTTTCATAAAAATAAATTTTTTGTGTGTTTTAATGTAAAAAATTTATTTGTTTACTAGTTTTATCCATATTAATTAAAAAGAACTAGTTATATAAAAATAACTATTTTAAAATAATAATATTTTAAAGATAATATATTTAAAATTGTAAATTTATTTTTAATATGTATAAAAATCTCAAAACATTCATTTTAGTGGAACGGATGGTGTACACATTAAGGACTTTTGCGTGGTGTAACCAGATATAACACGTGGCAAGACAGCATGCACTTGCACATGTCTTGGAAATTTCGTTGTCTTTGAACTGTGCTCGTGTTTTCTACATTTCCGCACGTGGTCTCGAGTCAACCATATCCACTTCAACTCCTACGATTTTGTTTCTAGACCACTTACCTTCATATAATAATCCTTATTTTTCATCAATTTTCAACCAAAATTTGAGTATAGAGTAATTTAAAATAGAGTTGAGTTTTTCTCCGATATATTACTCTATTTTCAATTCTAAAAAATAATAGTGTAAAAATAGAATTATTATAAATATAAAGTAACTCTCAATTTTACTCCATTTTAGAGTAAATTATAGAGTTAGATTGGAGAGAAAATTACTCTATAGTAAAGTTTAGAAAATAATAGAGTGTGATTGGAAATGCTATTAGATCGTTAACTTATTGGAATTACGTCAAACAATTCACTTTCCGATGAACATGAAGAAACCGAACCAAGAAGTGGTACAAGTATTTACGAAAAGCTTCAAATATCCTTTCAAAGAAGATGTAATTATCGTTATAGGATCAAATTAAGAGTTGAAACGTTAGGATTATAATGGGACACTATCATGAGATTCATTAAATAAAATAGTTATTAGAAGTTTGGCTTAAAATGATCTCTTAAACCTATATTCTTATAATCCTTGCATCTATTTATGTTGGACCAAGAGACCAACTTTTGATATTTATACGGCTGGCATTGTGGTTGAGCAGATTTTGTTTAGAGTTTTGGAAATGAGTAAATCCATAAATCCTCTGAACTTTCAACTTTGAACTCTCGTTACTTGTCTTAGAAACAAACACATTGATGGCTCCACTTGACTAGTCACTGTCTAGTACATAATCTTTTTCAAAAAGTGATTGGTTTGATATAACAAACAAAAATTATCGAATTTATTGTTTTGGTTTCTTCTTCGGCAAATACAAATAGCATAGTCAGAATCTCTTCGATGATCACATCAAGAAGAGAGCACACATACGAAAAGTTCACAAACTTTTTATGTGTAGTATGAAAATCTATATTATATTCTTCAACCATTGAACCACTAATTTTATAGAATATGACTAGACACAAACCTTGGCCCAAATATCGTCTTTACGGGTATATTCACCAGCTCAATCGTCATGGAGATCTATTTTCTTAATAGGACTTGAAAAATCAAACAACCCAGTTTCCTCCAAGAAACTGATCCCAAAAACTCTAATCTCCCAAAGCATTTGAAAACCAGAAATCTGAGGAGAGAAAAAAAGAAACACTCTAATTATCTGCATAAAGACAGCATTATTGTGACAGCGTGGCAATACCTCTTTGTTAGAAGGAAGGATCCAAGTAGCTCCAGCAAACAACCAATCAAACTCCGACCCGGACCCGACCCGAGAGCACCAGACGACTCGTCCTCCACGATCTCATTCTCCAATTTCAATTCTGCCAAAGAGAGGAGACAGAGAGCGAGAGAGAAGATCCAGACGAACTTGTTTCCGGTAGAGAGAGAGAGAGACTAAGAAACGATGTCGCTGAGGCCGAGCACACGCGCGGAGCTGAGGAAGAAGATATACAAGACAGGAGTCGATGCCGATGAGGCGAGGCGGAGGAGAGAGGACAATCTCGTCGAGATTAGAAAAAACAAGCGTGAAGATAGTCTCCTCAAGAAGCGCCGTGAAGGAATGATGCTCCAGCAGCAGCAGCCTCTCGGAACGGGCCTCGACGGTCTCCAGAACGCTGCCGCCGTTGAGAAACGAGTAAGTTCCGCTGATCTGAATTTCGAGACTCTTCCGCGTAGTTTTGTTAATCTGGATCCTAGGATTTGGATTAGCTAGTGATAGATCTTTGTTTGATTCTGTTTCCCCCTCAATTCTAGATCTCAGCTGTTTGAATATTCTCGAGCTCGTAATTGACCTTCGAATTTGACGAGATTTATGACTACAAATCCGATCATGAAATGTTGATCAAAACGTATAGTAGTTTGCTTTCGTTTTTCAGTATCTGATCTGATGATCTTGTTAATAGATTGGACATTAGATTTCTAGCCAAGGAGAGGTTTTGCTTCTGTGGAAACAGCTCTTTGATGCTGTTCTTGTGATTTGACAGTTAGAAGGTATCCCAATGATGGTACAAGGTGTTTATTCTGATGATCCTCAAGCTCAGCTAGAAGCCACAACTCAATTTAGAAAGTTGTTGTCTATAGGTTGGTGGTATACTTTTGTTCCTTTCAGAAGCAATTTTCCGTTATCGGGTTATATGTGTGTAAAAGACATCTGATGGTTGCTTGTAATATGATTTGATAACATAGAGCGTAGTCCTCCAATTGATGAAGTGATCAAAGCTGGGGTTGTCCCACGTTTTGTGGAATTTCTTGGAAGGCAAGACCATCCACAATTGCAGGTATGTCTTATACGTCCTACATTCTAGATTTGTCCCTAATCAATGACATCTTGAAGACACAAGAATGGTCTGGTGGCTTACTTTAATACTTGTTTGCAGTTTGAGGCTGCCTGGGCTTTGACCAATGTTGCCTCAGGAACATCAGACCATACTCGGGTTGTGATTGAACAGGGGGCGGTTCCGATATTTGTTCAGCTTCTTAGCTCTGCTAGCGATGACGTTCGAGAGCAGGTTTGCTATTAACTAGCTAGATAACTGCAGCTCTCTTACACTTCCATTTTATATTGTGATTAGGAAACATGCCTCCAAGTTCTATGGTAGAATTTGGTTTGTTCGTTGTATCTTTTGAACCTCAGTGGTTTTTCCAAGTGTATGAAATTAAATTCAGCCAAAGTGCTTCTCCATAGTTATAGGTGTTAAAACGCTGAATGGTTTCTTACAAACCTTTACATGATATCCATTTTAGGCGGTGTGGGCCTTGGGAAATGTTGCTGGGGATTCGCCAAACTGCAGGAATCTTGTTCTCAACTATGGAGCTCTTGAGCCATTGCTGGCTCAGTTAAATGAAAATTCTAAGTTATCCATGCTAAGGAATGCTACATGGACCTTGTCCAACTTTTGTCGTGGTAAACCACCAACACCATTTGAACAGGTAGAGTACAGAAACGGATTCTCTTATGTATCTTTTTTTTTCTGGACAGCTTATGACTTACAGTTCAAGTTTTATTTATTTATTTATATATGTTTGGTTGCGTTCTTCACATTGCTCAAGCTTGGTTATTCATATGTTTCAGGTGAAGCCTGCCCTGCCAGTTCTTCGGCAGCTTATCCATCTAAATGATGAAGAAGTTCTCACAGATGCCTGCTGGGCGCTCTCCTACCTATCAGATGGCCCCAATGATAAGATTCAGGCTGTGATTGAGGCAGGTGTCTGTCCACGACTTGTGGAGCTTCTGGGGTTAGTTTTCTTTTTACTTGGCCAGTAGTTGACTTGACATCATTTTTGTTTATTTCTCATCATATTTAGTTGCTCTACTTTTTTCCTTTGGATTCTTAGTGCTATATAAGTTGGTCTTTTTCAATAATAGTGTTGCCATCTTCAAACTTATAATGCTTTTTGAGTACCTTTCAAAAATTGACTGTTGATGTTATCACTGCCTCATATTCTTGTTCTATTTGTATACTGACAAATATATATATATATATATATATTTCTTCAAGTCATCCATCACCTACAGTTCTCATTCCTGCCCTTCGAACTGTTGGGAATATTGTAACTGGTGATGACTCTCAGACACAGGTATGATTTACGAAGAACGACTATTTAATTTTTATAATGTTTTAGGTGTTTGCTTTGGCATTTTAACTAAGACTGTATGTTTTCTTTTCAGTTTATAATTGATAGTGGCGTACTACCCTACCTTTATATTTTGCTTACACAAAATCACAAGAAAAGTATCAAAAAGGAAGCTTGTTGGACTATCTCGAATATTACTGCTGGAAATAAAATGCAGATAGAGGTACGAGGCTTTTTCTGGTATATTTAATATGTCAAGAGGAGAGTTTTTCATGGAAGATAGTATGCTAATGCCATCTCATTTCTGATTCTGCAAGAAAAGTTATTGAAACAGTTTAATGGTTTTTACTCTTTTTTCTTGACTTTAAAGCGATAATACTTTCATTTTCTCCATTTCTGCCTAGAACCTGGTTATACCCTAAAATCTAGTGGACGAGGGGATTTGTTTTATTTGTAATTTGCTATTGTTATATGCCAACGATACTTGTTACAGAAAATATTGAGAGTCATCAAATATTCGGAGGCTAAAAGGATATTTTTTTCTTTAATTTTGTACAACTGAAACAATAGGCTGTGGTTGGTGCTGGAATAATCCTTCCTCTTGTGCACTTGCTCCAAAACGCGGAGTTCGATATAAAGAAGGAAGCTGCCTGGGCTATTTCCAATGCCACCTCAGGAGGGTCTCATGAGCAGATTCAGTAAGTCATCTCTATTCCTAAGCGCACATGCAAACAACTAACTTCACTTATATATTGTTCCCTCTTACTGTCTTATAACATTATCTATCTTGAAATCGAAAAATGCTGTAACAGAGTTTTTGCATGCAGATATTTGGTGACCCAAGGCTGCATTAAACCACTTTGTGATCTTCTAGTCTGTCCCGATCCGAGGATTGTAACAGTGTGCCTCGAGGGGCTTGAAAACATTCTCAAGGTTGGTGAGGCTGACAAGGAGATGGGATTAAACGATGGGGTAAATCTCTATGCCCAGATAATAGAAGAATCCGATGGGTTGGACAAAGTCGAAAGCCTTCAATCCCATGATAACAATGAGATATATGAGAAGGCCGTTAAGATCTTGGAGAGATATTGGGCTGAAGAAGAGGAAGAGCAGAATCTGCAGGACAGCGGGAACGAAAATCCACAACAGGGCTTCAATTTCGGGAACAGCCAGCCCGCTGCTCCCCCTGGTGGGTTCAAATTTGTCTGAAAAAGGTGTAGAACAAAGTGAAATGATTTGGTTTGGGGAACCCGAGATTCAGCTTTTGCAACTGTTATTGACATTTGCCAGGTTCAAGTTTGAGTTTTTTGAGGTCTGGTGCAAAAGGGCTTTTTCTGATATTTATTGTTGTCATTATTCGTCTGAATCATTCTCTTATTACGTGTCTTGAACGCTTGGTTGAAGCATGTCTAGTGTGGTTACTACTGGTTTAGGATATGATCACATTTTGTATTTGTTACTTTTATATTTGTTATTATTATTATAGTTTTTTATAACTTCTACTTGGTGCAAATACAATAAGATAGGTTTTGATTGGAAGAGATTTGTCTTTTTAATAACATCCTCAGATGAATTGGTAAAGGAAAGCTTTAATCTCATCAATGTAAGGAGACTTTGTAGGAATGATGTGTCCAAAGTCGTGCTCGATAATGGTGGCACAACAGTCGTCAAACAACCCTGCCAGATCTGAGCTGGCTTGAGTCACGATCTGTCTGTCTTTTCCAGGTTGGCTTCCAAATATGTGAAGTGAAGGGCATTTGATCGATCCTTTCTCCTTCTTCTCCAACAATGGCCATGGTGTGAAACCCGAACACAGCACGCAGAATCTGAAGTCTATTTCACCTACGAGCTGCTCTTGTTTCCCGCACACAGCCGCAGCCATTGCTGCACCTTGAGAGAATCCGAGAACACCATCAAAAGGCCCTTTCTCTGCAAAAGTCGCCTTCAAGTATGTCAACGATTTTTCAAATCCTTCTGTTTGATTCTGATACTGCAGTGGATCAAACTGGCATTGGGCAACCGTCCAGCCTGTTTCACTCGATTTGTTAAAATCTGGTGACACCAACCACGCAAACTTCTTGTTGCATACCGATGGAGGGGTAGCAGTTTGGTAGATGAACTGTAGTTCGTGTGGTGCATCGATGAACACAAGCTCAGCGATATTCTTTAGTTTCTTTGCTAGTGACCCGGTCCTCCCTTTGAAGCCAGATGCGTTTTGCCTGAAACCATGCAAGCACAAGATCCTCAGCTTCCGTTTTGTATCGTCAGCTGGGGACCATAGAATATATAAGATAACAAACTTCAGAAGTGAAATGACAGTTACCAGGGAAAAAGGGTTAGAAAATTTCGAAAATTTTCAAATGTTTCAAACAATTGATTAGAAAATGGACAATCAGACCTTACCATTGCTTACAGAAGGTTGATTTGAGGGATCAAGACTCAAAGGGACTTCCCCCTTTCCATGTTTATGACACAGCTCACACACATAAATATCTCCTTTAACCTGAAACAGCACATCATAAGTCCAAGATACAAAATACTTGTGAAGTAGATAAACAAAAGGGGTCCCGGGCAATACCCGACAATGATTACACACTAGAACAAGCATCCGGCAAAATCTGCAACGGCAACGTGGAGAATAGTCGTCAAAGGTATTGCTGCAGAGAAGGCAGCTGCCTATTATATCCTCTTTTGAGCTCCCAACTGAGATACTTAAACCCGACATGAAAATATATGTTACTGTTGAATTAAAATGGTTTTCCTGGTCGATTAGAAGAGAAAGATGCTAGAGATGTACCGGTGGTCAAACACAAAGTTCTTCCCTTTGAAGAATCCTCCACTAGGAAATTGTTCAAGGTATCTTTGTATGCCGCCATAGAGCTGCAAGAAACAGATAACAGCTGGAGTCAGTCAAGTTTAGTGACTTGTATCAAATATCAATATCCATTTGCTATCCAGGATCTCACCTGAAAAGTATTTTCAAAACCGGCGCCTTTAGATCTGATATATGCAGATGCCATTTCACACCTAATTCCGCCAGTGCAGTACCTAATTCGCCCAAAACATAAGAACTATAGTCATTTGGAAAATAAACTGTTCCGGGTATCTCTGTATATTCACAGAACTATTATTATTCATACATGAGCACGTTTTTGCCCTTCAATTTCTCGGCATTCTGATCAATCCAAGTTGGCAAATCGCTATACTGCCTAATTTCTGGATCAAGACTCTCAACATTTTCTGTTTCGAATTTACCAATCCGCGTCTCATACAGGTTTCTCGCGTCAAGCAAAACAAGTTCCTTATTCTCAGACTTTCCATCTCCACCCGGATGTTCGGCTGAATTTGCACGAAAACAAATCAGATAAGAAACTGAATATAGCAGCAAGTAATAAAACAAATTAAAATTAAAATAAAAAAACTTACTGGCACTCTGCAGGACCGAATGAAACTCCGCAGCAGAGAGATGCTTTCCAGCATTTGAAATTTCAGGAGATTTAAGGAGAGGGCAAGGACTAAAGGTCACTAACTCCTACAAATCATAACACAATGCCAAAAATCTGTCAAAATGCTAGAAAGGCTATGGAGGATTTCATTATCTACGCAAAGGAATCTTAGGCACATGTTCTGAAGATAAGAAGACTAATTATGTTTGGTAATAAGAAGATAAGGCAAACAACCTCAACAACCCGGATGGAGAGTGAAGTAAACCCACATTCCTGAGCAACTTTGTCATTCAAGGGATGATGGCAAGATGCAAGCTTGAAGTCAGTCCCTTCGAACAAACGATTCGACTTTGCAGCTGCAATATGCTCCTCCAGTGCAGTTAATTTCCCACCAATCTAACCAGTAGGCAAAGTTTTTCTGTTAACTCAATCGTATAAACATAACTCTACCAAAAGCTTAAAACTTTTTGGTGTCAACTTCTTTAATGGTTCAATCATACTTGAAACTATACTTGGAGAACTTTAATCCTCAATCAAACAACTACCAGATCTCAGAACCATAACATGATTTCGAGAGCTTAATACAGGTAAAGAAACATAAAGGGTAAAATCAAGTATACAACATTGGATGTGCAGAGAAGGAGATTAAAAGCATACAGTGACATTAACACCATGAGGGGAGATCCTGACTCGGCCCAGTAAACATAATGAGTTGCAGCTCGATTCATAGAAGGAAACGAGCTCATCTACATCAGGAACAGAGGTGTATTTGTAGTAGAGCAACACTCCGTAATGCTCTTCATCTTCAATCCTCTGCTTCTCGCCATCGCCACACGAGCTCGTTCCCATTAGGGTTTTTCTTCTTTCCAACTGGAGAAAGAGAAGCAAACGATGATCTCACGGAACCAGAAAGCCAAGACTGTTTTCATTTGCGCTTAGAACGCGAACGAAAACGCGATTGGGAAAACCGTGGACCAAACCGAACCTTGCTTAAACCGAAATTTGTTTATAAAATCAGTTGGGTTTAGTTTTAGAACCTATTAATTGAAACCAGCTTAGTTATTTGAAGAACAGTTTGGCTGTGAAGGATTCCTCAGACTCGTCACATAGCTACCAAGCATTGTATCATATGAGTGAAAAAGAGGTGAAGATGGATTCTCTCTACAATAAAACATTGGTTTATTCATTGTTAACGACATTAGAGATACTAAAACCAAAAGACGTGTCGAAATTAAAACAGAGTGATACAGCTTCAGTTGATGTTTTTGGCTCTGGAAAATCAAATGCACCAGTCAGTTTTTGTGTTTTGTTTCAGGGACGAGAGGCTTGATGCAGAGTTTCGGCTTCGTGCTAACGAGTCTATGTGGAAGCACTGAAACAGCAGCTACAAAGGAGCCACTTGGTATTCTAGAGAGCGGTAAAAGTTCCACTAGAACACATAACTGCACATTTTTAATCCAATCTTCAGACACTTTATAAACGGTTTAAATTATTTTCTATGTATATATTACCTCTGGAGATTTGAGATCCACTACTGAATCTGGTACAATGTCTTTCACTCCAGCCGCAACAGTTTCGAAGCACTTGCTGCGGTCCAGCAAAGGACATTGATCCAGAACCTCTGATGCCTCTTTCTGAATCTTCCCTTTTTTCTCCTCCACACCTCTTCGCTGATACCCAGCAGCAAACTATATAGAGGTATGTAGTTAATAACCATCACCTTATCATATACTCCTATATAACGGAAACTTGATTCTACAGAGAAACTCTTTCTTACCTTCACGGGTTTTGAGAGTGTGTTGTGTTTATCATCGACAAACCGCTTAACAAGCTTCGATACTGTTTCCTGAAGTTCTTTCTCTGTCAACCCACAAGTAGCTTGAATAGGGAATATCCGATGGCACCAGCTGCATCATTCAAAACATAAGTTACTTGTTTCGACACGAGAATATGCTTACATCAACGGAATCTGAGAAGACAGTGATCAAATGTTCCTAGAAGAGTGAGATAATAACAACATGGGCAGACGATTCAAAAAAGAATGAAATAAGTTTGATATGTAACAGAAACCACTCTTTGAGACTATTAAACCTGAAATTCCGATTTGAGACAAAATCAGAACTCTATAAGCATGCTTATTTAACGGTAGAGTTGAATCCTAAGGCGAGTGGTAGCGATAAAGGTTGATTTCCAGTGGAGAACGGTCAACAGCATAAAATTTAATCAAATGACCAAAGGTTAATTTCACCAGAATTGTTTATGCATATGCCCTGACTTATGAAGAAAGACTTACATTGGTGCTTTCAGAGCTCCAGATTCCATAGACTGGAAGACTTGAGACACAATATTTGTAGTATCAGGAGAGTTTTCAACAGGGAAAGTAAAGAGAAGCAAGCCACTCTTTGTCAGCTTAACTAATGATATGAGAGAATTATGTTCTTCATAGATACTTTCTTTGGGCAATTTGAGATCCTCAACATTTGGATTTTCACCTAAACAAGGCACGAAAAGAAAAGTCAGACCATAAGCTAAAAAGACAAACCATAATTTGACTATGCTCTTCCACAAACCATAGTTACCTGCTTCCTGCAAGGCATCGTTACCTTCCTCTATCTCTTGTGCACAAAGTTTTTGCTTTTTTGATGCCACATTCATTTCAGAAGATTTTAGAACCTCAGCTTTCTCCTCATGCATGGACCCAACATACTGAACAAATTAAAAGTTTGATTTGCTGTGAGACAAGCTGATCTTTTGAGAACAAGTAACTACTCAACTCAAACAACTAATTAAATCCCCCACATAGTTTACTGACCATCAATCTTTACAAACTTCAATTTTGACGAGCACCTTTTTGTTTCGAATACAGTGTTTCTTTACCACACTTAAATGGGTGAGGAGCTATGTAACAAATTGATGTTTCAAAATCAGTCAGGAGTGAAATGATGGAGCAATGTGAAGATACCTTTCCAAGGATGGACATGACCTCTTTGGTAGCACTTTTCTCCCTTTCTGATAAGAGGCGAAATTCAGAAACAGTTTAACCCTAGAACCCTCAATTCGAGTCTCACAAAGACATAATTTTTTATTTCACAAACTCGGAAACAATAGATGAATTAGAGAAAAACAAGGTCATGGCCGCAAAACGAAATTAACACGAAGAAACAAAACAGGATGGTACAAGAGTAATGGAAAGGAGATCATACTGATGTTGCAGGTGACGAGGAAGCCTGAATGGGAATGATGAAGCAGAGAAGAAGGAGCTTTGTAGTCGAACCGAGGGATGCTTATGATGCTGGCGTGTTGCTCCCATGGAGTCAATGTTTCAGTATCCTCTTCTCTTTCTCTTTTCTCACAAACAGGCTCTTCCTCTATTGTTCTTCCAACATCGTCCACTTCTTCTACAGCAGCCATAGCTTACTATCTCAAAGCCAGAGGTTACTCAAAGTCTTGAGCTTTTTTTGCCGGTGGTGGTACACTTATGTTTCCAGTCAGACCAAAGAGAAAAAAAAATAAAAAAAATTGGACTAAGCGGTTCAAAAAGTGCGGTGGCGTTTTAAAAACCCTTAAACGCGATGTTCAAAGAACGCAGCTTCAAACAGCTAAACCCTGAAACCTACCAGAGTCTGAACAATAGAAACATCGTACTAGGGTCCGGTTCGATCCTCTCAAGAATCTGCGAGTTTGCGAGAGGAAAGAGATGCAAGTACTTGCTCGGAATCTAGTTCGTAGAGTATCAAGAACTCAGGTAATGCTCTCAATTCATGTTTTTTACCGATGATTTGCCTCTTCTTCTAGTATTCTTTGTTTTGGGATTTTATATGTTCATGAAGACTTGCGTAGATGTGAGGATTAAAGGTCGAGTTTTCTTAGAGATCTTCTGGACCAGAAAGTTTCTATCTTTTTGAATGGGAATTGACTTTCTATAAATTTTGCAGAGAGTACTTGTGTTTCATCAATTCGTATTGTTCGATTATCTACATCACAACTTAAAATCTACATTTGCTTTAAGCTGAGAGGCATTTTGTTTATGAAATGGGGTTTCAGGTCATCAGTCGCAATGCATATTCAACTCAAAGGGTCAGAGACATTGGTCAGCCAACTCCAGCATCTCATCCTCATGTAACTCCCTTGTGCTATACTTTGACTGTAGTTATTACTATTATATGCTCTGATGGTTTGCTCTTCCCCAATAGTTAATGGCGGAAGGAGAGGTCACACCAGGAATAAGACTCGAGGAATACATTGGTAGAAGGAAGAAGCTTGTGGAGCTTCTTCCTGAGAACAGCTTAGCCATCATTTCTTCGGCCCCTGTCAAGATGATGACAGACGTTGTTCCATATACGTTCAGACAAGAGGCTGATTATTTGTATCTAACTGGCTGCCAGCAACCGGGTGGTGTGGCTGTTTTAAGTGGTGAACGCGGTTTATGCATGTTCATGCCAGAATCAACTCCTAATGTATGATTATCTAATAGTACATGCATTTCTGTATACGGATTTATTCTCATTTCTATTCGCCGATTTATAAGAAATTGATTTGTAATGTAGGACATTGCTTGGCAAGGTGAAGTAGCTGGTGTTGATGCAGCGTCAGAGGTCTTCAAGGCAGAACAAGCATATCCAATAAGCAAATTACCCGAGGTAGCTTATATTTCTTCCCTAAGTGACTGCTTTTATAAAATTGTGTATGTTGTTGACTTTTTTTTACTTCTATAACGCTAAATTTGTTTTATTTTCATGTTCTTCACTTACAGATTCTTTCAGAGATGATAAGAAATTCTTCAAAAGTGTTTCATAATGTTCAAACGGCCTCGCAAAGATACACAAACTTGAATGAGTTTCAAAAGTTGGCAGCTCTTGGCAAAGTGAAAACTGTTTCAAGTTTAACACATGAGCTAAGGTTAATCAAATCACCTGCGGAACTCAAATTGATGAGAGAGTCTGCATCTATTGCTTGCCAGGTATTCCTGTATTACAACAAAGCCTTTGTTATGCTCCCGAAGTTTCTTTGCTTCTTTTTGCTTCTAGTTACAAATGATATGCTAGAGAGTAAGTGAAAATTTGAGATGGTGTAGAAATTCACAGGAGATAATGGGACAAATGTTGGTAAAAGTTGATAACTTTTGCAGACAATTCTGTATAGTGGATTTAACTTGACAAATCAAGTGATAAAACAACGAACACAGGCATAAAAAGCTCTCAAGCCATGTAATTTTACATTTGTCTTGTGGCCAAAGTGATAAAAAAAAAAAAGGAACGTAGAGGCAACAGAACGTCATGAACCATTTTCTGAGTATTAGTTGAAGATAATAGCTATTACAGACAATGAGATATGTAGTGATATTGGATCTTTTCTTTCTCAGGGTCTTCTGAAAACAATGCTACATTCTAAAGGGTTTCCTGATGAAGGCATCTTATCAGCCCAAGTTGAGTACGAGTGTCGGGTAAGAGGTGCTCAGCGAATGGCGTAAGTCTCAACATTTCTCTCTAATCCATGAATGATAATAATATGTGATTCCGGGGTTTTCATTCTCCAATAAAGTATTTCTTATTCTTCTTATTATAATGACTAGAAAAATGTCGTGCTTTTTATTCCTCAGATTCAATCCTGTTGTTGGTGGCGGTCCAAATGCCAGTGTTATTCACTATTCACGAAATGATCAGCGAGTAAGTTTGATATATTTGATTGCTAATACAGAGATGTTCTTGAAGCCAGCATCTTCTTTTCATAATAATCTGCAGATAAAAGATGGTGATCTTGTCTTGATGGACATGGGTTGTGAGTTACATGGTTACGTTAGTGATCTTACTCGGACATGGCCACCTTGCGGAAAATTCAGTTCTCTTCAGGTTGATGCATCTGCTGTCTCACATTTTTTTAATCTTCTGATTGTGTTTGAAATTTTCCATTGGGGCTTGGA
The DNA here is from genome assembly GCA_014578085.1 of Cardamine resedifolia. Classification (NCBI taxonomy): domain Eukaryota; kingdom Viridiplantae; phylum Streptophyta; class Magnoliopsida; order Brassicales; family Brassicaceae; genus Cardamine; species Cardamine resedifolia. The sequence goes on along the minus strand of VBRH01000179.1, from coordinate 96,940 downwards.
TGATGTGACCGAGAAAAAACCTTGCCTACTATTCTTAAATTTTAAGGTTTAGATAACAAGATGAAAATCAACTGCTAAGCAATTCCTTTTTTTGGTTTTTATTTGTCTGGTAACTAACTCTTCAAGCTGTCCCCCTGTTAAAAAAAAATTATTTTGTCGAAAATCAAATATTGATATCTGTGTTTTTTCCAGGAAGAGCTATATGATCTTATACTTGAGACAAACAAAGAGTGCATAAAACAATGCAAGCCTGGTACAACCATCCGCCAACTAAACACATATTCAGTAAGTATAACCTTATCTTAAGCCGTGTTTTTGTGCTTGAGATGTATCAAACACACAAGATGTATCAATTACACCTTGTTCTTAAAACTAAGCTTTATTTCCAACAAAATGATGTTTGACCTCAGATGATGCTTTGTGGTTTTGCAGACCGAGTTGCTGTGCAATGGACTGATGAAGATGGGCATCTTGAAGAATCGTAGACTGTATCACCAACTGAATCCGACCTCCATAGGTATGTATCATTGAACCTCGATCACATTAACTTATTTGCATTTTTGGTCGATGAAACAAATAGAATCAACTAAGTTTGGTTGACGTGTAGATGGCAACATCCTTGTTTTTACTGTATAAAAGTGATAATGTAACCAAAAACACAAAATATACTGTATGGTCGGGGAAAATTTATCTAACAGAGTTCTCTTATATATGATGGATAACAAGGTCACTACCTTGGGATGGATGTGCATGATTCTTCTGCCGTGGGATATGACCGTCCTTTGCAACCTGGTTTTGTAAGTAATACTAGTCTTTCCATTCTTAGTTTTGTAAGGAACGCAAAGTCAGGCTTAGAATATTTTCACCTTTCTACTTACCCTCCTGCCTCAAACACTCTGCATGTTGATGCTAGTCCATCAGATTCAATATGTACCCTTTGAATCCTGATCGTAAATCATGTGATAGCATTGGGTCCTTATGTTTGAAGCAAATGATTTTGATGGTGCAGTTGATAGACTTTTACAGAATCTAATAGGCTATATCACATCAAATGGACTGGTTTTGGTGTTTGCTAGATATTATTTATATATCAGACTCTCAATGTCAATGATCACTGTTTGGACAGGTGATCACAATTGAGCCAGGAGTCTACATTCCATCTTCATTCGACTGTCCTGAAAGGTAAATACAAAAGCTCTCTTCAAACTCTTCACACCAGCTTCATGTAAAAAATCGTGGTTTATTTGCATCCAAAAAGTATCAAACTGTGTAGATCTGAGTGTGATTTAACTGCAAATAAACCGTGGGACATGACATGATCTATCCGACAAGAAATATATGGTTATGTGACTTTAGTATTAAATTTGCTGCTTCTTTTTTTCTTCTTTATTTGCAGATTCCAAGGGAATGGGATAAGGATCGAGGATGAAGTTGTAATCACTGAAACAGGCTACGAGGTGCTCACAGGGTCAATGCCTAAGGAGATCAAACACATAGAGACATTGTTGAATAATCACTGCCATGAAAACGTTGCACAAAGCTTGGCCAGTTTCTCTTCGTAACAGTAACTCAAGACGATTGTTTTGAAAGTGTTCTAAAGAAATCATGATTTCCAGCATTCTAAAGGATGGAACAGTAGTAGCAAAACCAAGGCATCCAGTTTCGAGACATTAAGGTCACAAATATCACAATCAATTAGTTAGAAGTTGGAACTCTTATAGTTATGTCTTTATTTATTTTGAGATTTTTAAGATAGAAAGAAAACAAATAAGTCACTGTGATACTATGTATGATCCTTAATACAGTAACACTAAACGTCAAGGAAATAGATTTTTATTCATTCGATTCATACCAAAAATAATTGAGGAAGACGGTTACTGGTTAGGAGGTGACAATATATGTGAGGCACTGCATTTATATGGACGGGCCATGCATCATCATCAGTCATACATCATAATAATAAACATTATTATTGTGATGATAATTGCTATATGTAAGATGGTTTAACCAAAAGCTGGAAAGTACCAATATTTATGTATTCACCCATAAACCTGCCCAACCATGCCCATTAATACTTTTAATTGCATGCACGTCATCTACTATATGAATATGAAACTAAATTTACATCCAGATCTAGTCGTTTTTTACTGCTACAACTCTCGCGTATAGTGTTGGCCAGACTTATGTTATAGTTATAAACTCAAATATTTGTGTTTGTATTTGCGTCTACTAGTTAAAAAAACTAGGTTTTATCTTAAAACAGCACAACACTTTGATTCTTTTAGCCTTGAGTTTACTAAGAAATTTTCTTGAGTTTGCCTTTACCATTAGAATTGAATCAATTGATGTTACATTTTTCTATTTCTTGTACGAGAGATCACGTTATCCATAGTGATGTTTTCTTCACCTTTTCAAGAAGGTTGGTCTTAGTTTGATACCAAAAATATTCATTTATTTTATTTTCTAAACTCAGTGGCAATCTCCGCAATAAGTTCTGAAAATAAGGGCAAACACACAACACTTCACCTATATATTACAAGATTAAGTCCTTTACCTCTCCACAACACACAACTTCAGCTTTGAGACAAAGCTAAAACATATAAAAGAGAGCAAAGAAACAGAGATGGGTTTGGTTACAGATGAGGTGAGAGCTAAGGCAGAGATGTACACGGGAGATGAGATATGCCGAGAGAAGACAAAAGTTTTCCTCAAGGAAATAGCTATGCCCAATGGCTTATTACCATTGAAGGATATAGAAGAGGTTGGGTATGACAGAGAGTCAGGTGTTGTATGGCTGAAGCAGAAACAGAGCATCACTCACAAGTTCGAAGAGATCGATAAACTTGTCTCCTACGGAACCGAGGTCACTGCCGTGGTTGAGAAAGGGAAGATCAAGAAGCTCAGTGGAGTCAAGGCCAAGGAGCTTCTTATTTGGGTAACTATCAGTGAGATCTATACCGAGGACCCGCCTAACACAGAGAAGATCACATTCAAGTCACCTACCACATTGTCAAGGACTTTCCCGGTCTCAGCTTTTACAGTCCCAGAAAAAGAGGAACCTGCCAAGGAGAAGAGCAGTGAAGCCACCGAGGTCAAGGAGGAGGCTGTTGCAGTCAAGGAGGCTGTTGCAGTCAAAGAGGCCTAATCAAGCTTCTCTAACTGCTGCAAAAGAGTACTTGAAGAATTTGAACCAATCATGGAGAGTTAGTGTTTCCCACTGCTCTTACTCTCATATATTACCTGCCACTTGTTGCTGTTTGTTTTACTTTTACCTATAATAAGATGTCAACATCATCCTGTTCCACAAATATTATCAAGTAATTATCTATATAACTACATTGAAGCTGCTTCTTTATGTCACATGAGATTCTTTATGTCACATGAGAGTACCAATTTGCTTGACAGTCGCCAATTCAAAAGATATCTCTTTCTATTCACATGACTAAGGATCATGATGTTATATATTGTAGGTAATATAATCATCTTCCTCTTTCAAAAATGTATTTGCTAATTTGACAAAAGAAGAATCAACAACGGAAATAATCATGAGCATTTAGAGTAGCAGTATCTCTTGGGGAAATCAATAAAATATTAACTGGTTTTTTTGCATCTAAGTCAATCATCATAACTGCAATTATCTACCATACTAAGGGAACATCGGGGTTAAGACTAGGAGATACATATACCTCAAAAAAAGACAAAAAAAAAAAAAAAAAA
>VBRH01000179.1:58455-73810 GCA_014578085.1 Cardamine resedifolia | reverse complement strand
AAAAAAAAAAAAAAAAGCGGTTGATTCTATGATTATGTCCACTTCGTTGTAGACTAAATTTTTTGATATAAATGTGGTATCGATACAATTTACATCTATTTACAAAAAAAATTTGTTTCTTATTTCTTTTTAAAAACTGGTTCCATTCTGAGTATCACATTATTACAAGGGAAAAAATTAAATCCATCAGCTAAATGTTTCATAAAGAAAATTACTGGTAAATTATGTGTGGGAATCTTACATAGGTAAGAGAAATTTGAAAATATTATAGAGATACATACATTGACAAAATCCACAAACTATCAAATGACTGCGAGTTATGAAGATTGACAAAATCCACTAATTATCCATTTTATAGTGAAATTCAGTTTGATATATTTTTTTCTGAATTATACGCCCAATTGACATAATGAAGGATAGACCTACCACTCACAATTCAAAACATCCAACGTATCAACGAATTTTTATTTTTTATTAAACGGTTTGAAAACTACTGATAAAATTCTTTGTTAATTAACACTTCTATCAAAAAAAAAAATTCTTTCTTAATTACTTCCTCCGTTCCAAAATATAGGATGTTTTAGAGAAATTTGTTTGTTTCAATATATAAAATGTTTTTAGATTTTAATATAACTTTTAGTCATTTAATTGTAAAAGCACATGATTAAAAGAATTTTTGTCAATTACAAGACAATATTTTAAATAAAATGTAATACTTTGTTTAACTTTTTGATTAATTATTTTTTTCTAAAAATGATATGTTGTATTTTAAAACGTAAAAGTAAATTGAAATGGAGTAAGTATTATTTTGAGCCTAGACCCACACTGGAGGCCACGAGCTTATTTTTTTTCCAATGGTGGGAAATTACATTGGACCCGATCTCGATATGCCTAAGCTTGAGTTATGTGTATGTCACTGTCAACCACCAACCTACAAAGTCTTTGGCTTTATTTCAAATTAAATAAACAAGTCCCACACTAATAAGGCCCTTACTATTTACAAAGCTCTCTTCACACTATCTCGATCAGTCTCTCTTCTCCCAATGGCTGCTACTCTCTCTCCTCACTCACACACCTTCTTCCTCCTTATGTTCCTGCCCATGATCCTCAATCTCCAACATCACTTGGCGGTGGCCGGAGGATGCCAATATCCTCCGGTGATCTTTAACTTTGGAGATTCTAACTCTGATACTGGTGGACTCGCAGCCGGACTCGGCTACGCCATTGGCCTCCCCAACGGCCGCTCATTTTTCCGGCGATCCACCGGCCGATTATCTGACGGACGACTCGTCATCGATTTCCTTTGTAAGTCAAACTTTCTATTGGCGCCTTTTTAAACTTTAGTAAACCATTTGACGGTTTGAGATTAGAGGTAGTGGAATCATGTCATGTCTACCGTCCGATAAACGGGTGTAAATCTTAATCAACGGCTGAGAATTGCGCTCGAGCATTGATGTCGGTGATCGCCGTTGCGTGATGCCACAAAACGACACAACTCGTTGAAATGATGAAATCTAATCCAAGAGAAGTGGGTCCCGTTTACAACATGGGAAGATGCCACAATCGAATGTGGGTCCCACCCTCTAGATTCGGCGCGTGATTCCACCCGTTAGATTGCGTGACTAAAGACTATAGAGTCAAAAAGCGCCGTGTCGTATGATGATGAGTTTTCTTTTGTCCAAATCACATGTTACATACGAGTTTATATTTACTATTTTAAAATTATATAATACGTAAATACTTTGTTTATAACGACGACGTACAGATTCAAATATTTTGTTTAGGGACTTGGAAAACGATTTTGTTTTTGCACTCGCCACTAAGCTGTACAAATCGAAACACTCCAGTCCATTTCAATTCCGGTTTTTGTTCTATTTTCGTTTCGTAGTAATGCTTATTATTAATTTGATCGAGTTCGGTTATAGTTGGTTTTAGCTCAATTCGGTATACATTCATTTCGGTTATATTATACAACTTCCGTTCGATTTACTTGTTTTGATTGGCTTTGGTTTGCTTGATCTTCATGACCTCTTCTGTAATTAATAGGCCCGTCCAATGCATATAAAACTTGTATTTAAATTTCGGTGGTCGGTGAAGTTGAAGCCCAACTTCTATATCCAACTTTAAATAAATGTAATATTCCGTTTTTTTGTGTGAAATATGGGCAGGCCAGAGTTTGAATACAAGTCTATTGAATCCATACTTAGACTCATTGGTTGGATCAAAGTTCCAAAACGGTACTAACTTCGCGATCGTTGGATCTTCCACTCTTCCCAGATATGTTCCTTTCGCTCTCAACATTCAGCTCATGCAGTTCCTCCATTTCAAAACCCGAGCACTAGAGCTTGCTTCCACTTCAGGTATCTATCTGATCCTATATATGTATATATCAATCAATTTAATTTTTTTGACTAAAGGACCCTTACATTGTGTTTTGCAGATCCTTTGAAAGAGATGATGATAAGCGAAAGCGGATTCAGAAATGCGTTGTACATGATTGATATAGGGCAGAATGATATCGCGGATTCATTTTCTAAAGGCCTTTCTTACTCCCGAGTCGTCAAACTTATTCCAAACGTTATTTCCGAGATCAAAACTGCCATAAAGGTCAGAACTTTCATTTAAAGGTCTCGAGTTGCAAAAAGAGCTCCAAATATTTTCAAAAACATTCACATTTTGAGAAATAAAACGTTTCCGTTTTAACTCAAACGCAAAAGTTGTTGGTTTACAACTAACTAAAGAAATCTGATTAAGATACTAAAATATTGCTGGTTCATTGGGGGGAAGAAAACATAAGACTACTAAACAGAACATAAAAGAAAAGCAAACAAAGAATTGAGGCCCTAAGTGGAACTTTCAAATCATTATATTAAGTGTTGATTATGGGAGAAAGTTAGAAAATTTTGTTGAAATTATTTTGTAGACATTGTATGATGAAGGAGGAAGGAAATTTTGGGTTCATAATACAGGACCTTTAGGTTGTCTGCCTCAGAAACTTTCAATGGTTCAGAGAAAAGTTTTGGATAAACATGGTTGTCTAGCGAGTTATAACGCAGCTGCAAAACTGTTCAACGAAGGATTGGATCATATGTGTCGGGAGCTGAGGTCCGAGCTGAGAGAGGCCAACATAGTCTATGTCGACATTTATGCCATCAAGTACGATCTCATCGCAAACTCCACCAATTACGGTAAGCTTTTTTAGACATCTTAATTAGTAAACACACTTACTGTCTACTTACGCGGTTTACATGGTTATATATTGTTAGCTACAAACCCAATTGTTTTCTGTAGGCTTTGAGAAACCGTTAATGGCGTGTTGCGGATATGGAGGACCTCCTTACAACTACAATGTCAACATAACGTGTAGCAACGGTGTCTCTAACAGTTGCGCAGAAGGGTCTCGGTTTATAAGCTGGGACGGAATACACTACACCGAGACAGCTAACACCATTGTAGCTATGAAAGTATTGTCGATGCAATACTCTACGCCACCAACTCCATTCCATTTCTTCTGCGGCGGCTGAGATTATGATTCTTGTATTTTCTTATGTGTGTGCTCTTATGTTTCGGCTTTGGTTTAAGCCGGTTAATTGCACCATGTAATTTGGTTGGGTTGGTTGCAGATTAAAGTTGAAACTCTCAGACGACCAAATTTTATATAGAACCGGTCACACTTGAGTTTCTTACACGGTCTTAATTAAGAACAAGACTACACTTTTATTGAACAGTGGTGTCGAAAAAAGGGTAATCAGTGTAACCCACGACAGGATCACAAGTGTAGAAACTTGGTCTGTCGTACTTATTCAGTGGCGCATTGACTTCGAATCTTCTTGGCAAATCTGGATTAGCCAAGAACAGTCGTCCATACGCCACAAGATCGGTTCTTCCCTCCGCCACCGCCTTATTCCCGTCTTCTCTAGTGTAGCCTCCGGCGACGATGAACGTTCCTTTGAAAGCCTGTCTCATCGGCGTAAGTGATTCCGTGCATTCGAAAATCTCACTGGCTGTTTTCATCCTCGGCTCAACCATGTGGCAGTAGAGTATCTCGAATCTGTTCAGAGACTTAACCATGTAAAGCCCTAATCTTTTTGGGTCTGAATCTCCGGATTCCATGTAATCAGCGAATGGAGAGAGTCTGATTCCGACTCGATCAGGTCCGATCTCATTCGTCACCGCTTCGATTACTTCAAGAGCGAATCTGCATCGATTCTCCAGAGATCCGCCGTAGCTATCGGTTCGATCGTTAACGGTGTCTTTCATAAACTGGTCGACCAAGTAACCGTGCGCTCCATGGATCTCTATTCCATCGAAACCTAGAGAAATAAAGTTAAAAACTTTTTATTGGGTTTTATTGAATTTTAAATTTTGGGATTGGAATAGAAAAATTGGATTTTTTTTTTACCAGCATCGATTGCGTTTTTTGCAGCGAGACGAAAATCATTGACGATGGTGGGGATTTCGTCGGTTGTTAGTCGTCTCGGAGGTGTAAACTGATTTGATGAATCGTCGGTGAGTGGTTTATCCGTAGAAGAGATCGGAGCTTCCTCATTTGGTTGACAATCTACAAAATATTCACACCAAATCAGATAAACAATTTCAAACATTAAGAACCGTAAAAGTGTTATTATTTTAATAAACCTCGATGAGAAACGCGACCGGCGTGCCAGAGCTGGCAGAAGAAGACGCCGCCGTTAGAGTGAACGGCGTCGACGATTGGCTTCCATGCTTCTATTTGATCTTTCCTCCATATCCCTGGCATGTTTTCATACCTTTCAGAGAAAAAGTCAACATCAGAAATGCAACCCGAAAAAAAACAAAAGACAACCCAGAAATATTCCAAAAGACTTACCCCATGGCGGTTTCGGAAACTCCGGCGGCTCCGCTGATGAGAAGACCTCTCGGAGTTGTTCTCTGAGAGTAATACAAGGCTTCGTGAGGTTGTGGAACGTTACCGTATGATCTCATTCTGCCCATGGGAGCCATAACTATTCTGGAATTTTAGAGTCAGATCGAGTTTTCATAAAGCCGGAGAGAAATTAATGTAACTGAAACCGAGTGTGTATGTGTGTGGATGAGATTTAAGAGAAACCTGTGAGTAAGATTGAAGTTTCTCATTGAGAATGGAGTGAGAAGTGGAATTGTCGGATTGGCTGTTCCGTTCTCCATCGATCTATCTTTCAAGAACTTCAGATTAGTGTTGTCTTTCTGATTTTTCAGAGAATTTTATGGAGTTTTATTACCAGTGATGTGAAATGAAGCAAGTTTTTTAAAAAGACACGGAGAGGTTGCGTGTTAAAATGTCTCTCTCGTTTTTTCATTTGACTAAGGTTTCATTAAAAGACTTGAGATTGTTTGTTTTTGTTATTTGATTCGTTAGGACTTAGGTAGAAAAAATACAATTGGCTAAGTAAAGCCTAAAGGTAGTCTAACCACCACTAATCGCATTCTCTTTCCTTGTCTGTCAAGATTTGTTTATTTTCTTTTTCTTTGATAAAGGGTTTTGGTTTTTGTATAAGTTAAAGGTTCTACTTTTATCATCATCTCTGACTCTGAGAATGAAGGCACAGTTACTCCTACGTCAAACGTATTGCTCAAGCATCCATCCCAGTGCTAATGCTAAAATCACTCATCTCTCTCGTATCGGCCAGATTCATGAAGCACGGAAGCTTTTCGATTCATGTGGCTCTAAATCAGTCTCTTCCTGGAACTCCATGGTTGCTGGGTACTTTGCGAACCGCATGCCTCGAGATGCACAGCTTCTGTTCGATAAAATGCCTGAGAGAAACATCATCTCTTGGAACGGCTTGGTGTCCGGGTATATGAAGAACGGGGAGATTGACGAAGCTAGAAAAGCGTTCGATTTAATGCCTGAGAAGAACGTTGTCTCATGGACGGCGATGGTGAAAGGGTATGTTCAGAATGGTAAGGTGGATGTGGCAGAGTCGTTGTTTTGGAGAATGCCTGAGAAGAATAAGGTTTCTTGGACTGTGATGCTTGGTGGGTTTATTCAGGATGGGCGGATAGATGATGCTCGTCGGCTATATGATATGATGCCGGTGAAAGATACTATCGCAAGGACTAGTATGATTGGTGGGTTGTGCAGAGAAGGAAGATTGGATGAGGCAAGGGAGATTTTTGATGAGATGTCAGAGAGAAATGTGATTACTTGGACTACAATGGTCACAGGATACGGGCAGAATAATCGTGTGGATGATGCTAGGAAGCTTTTTGATGTGATGCCAGAGAAAACAGAGGTTTCATGGACTTCCATGCTTGTGAGCTATACACTGAATGGGCGAATTGAGGATGCTGAAGAACTTTTTGAAGCTATGCCGATGAAGCCAGTTATTGCGTGTAATGCTATGATTGCTGGGCATGGACAGAAAGGAGAGATAGAAAAAGCAAGGAGAATTTTCTATTCCATGAAGGATAGAGATGATGCAACTTGGCGAATAATGATGAAAATTTACGAAAGAAGCGGTTTTGAATTGGAGGCTCTTGATTTATTTGCTCTGATGCAGAAACAGGGAGTCAGACCGACTTTTCCAACACTGATCAGTGTTCTTTCAGTCTGCGCCAGCTTAGCAAGCCTCCACCATGGTAAACAGGTCCATGCTCAGTTGGTTAGATGTCAATTTGATGTTGATGTGTATGTTGCTTCTGTTTTGATGACCATGTACATTAAATGCGGCGAGCTTGTGAAATCGAAGCTAATATTTGACAGGTTTCCTCCAAAGGACATTATCATGTGGAATTCAATAATATCTGGTTATGCCTCGCATGGTCTAGGAGAGGAAGCTGTAAAGGTTTTCTATGAGATGCCTTTGTCTGGTAGTACTAAGCCTAATGAAGTCACCTTCGTTGCAACTCTCTCAGCATGTAGCTACGCTGGGATGGTTGAGGAAGGGCTTAAGATTTTTGAATCTATGGAATCTGTTTTTGGAGTTAAGCCTATAACCGCGCATTATGCTTGCATGGTAGATATGCTTGGGCGTGCAGGACGGTTAGAAGAGGCAATGGACATGATTGATAGTATGACTGTCGAACCAGATGCTGCAGTTTGGGGTTGTCTATTGGGAGCATGTAGAACTCATTCGCAGCTGGATTTGGCTGAATTTTGTGCAAAGAAACTCATAGAGATTGAACCGGAGAATTCTGGGACTTACATCTTGCTGTCCAACATTTATGCATCTCAAGGTATGTGGGCTGATGTTTCGGAACTAAGAAAGGTTATGAAGACAAGGATGGTAAGAAAAGCACCAGGTTGTAGCTGGACTGAAGTCGAGAACAAGGTGCATGTGTTCACTCGTGGGGATATTTGTAGCCATCCCGAACAGGAATCGATTCTGAAGATATTAGATGAATTGGATGGGTTATTGAGAGAAGCCGGGTATAATCCTGATTGCAGCTATGCATTGCACGATGTAGACGAGGAAGAGAAAGTTGATAGCCTGAGATACCATAGCGAGAGACTCGCAGTGGCTTATGGTCTCTTAAAGCTACCTGAAGGAGTACCCATCCGAGTCATGAAGAACCTGAGAGTTTGTAGGGATTGCCACACAGCGATCAAATTAATCTCTAAGGTGAAAGAGAGGGAGATCATTCTAAGAGATGCAAACAGATTCCATCACTTCAGAAACGGAGAGTGCTCCTGTAAAGATTATTGGTGAGATTCAGTAATGGCCAAGCAGAATGTTCTCATCGTAGCCAATCTATCCACCTTCAAAAAGATTGTTGAAGCCTTGGGAAAATGGAGCAATTCTTACAAACCATAGGAGCTTTTTCAGCCGTTGACGAGAGTTCTCTCTGTGTTCTTCTGCTAATTTTTATTTACTGATCTTGATATCAATGCACATATTATAGCATTTCATTCTCTATGGTTGATAAAAACTGAAGATTTTCCTCTTCGAGCAAGACTAGAATTCAATGACAAATTGGTTTTTGGTACATAGTTATTAACAATCTTTGTTGCTGGTACAGTAACTGAAGAGTTTGTCTCTTGTCTACTACAGATTCAAGTCTAAACAGATGTTAGTCTCAGATCCCTCTTGCTCTTCCTTAGAGACATACTTGGATGTTAAAGAGCTCGCATTAGCTGCATTTTCATGGTTGTTGGCCTCTACTTCATTCATGAAAATGAAATCCTCAGGCTGAAACGAGGGGAATCTTTGAACCCTTGCTCTTTCTTCTTCCTGTCTCTTCTTCTCCATGGAACTGACGACGTATTTCCGCACTTCCCTTGCGTTTTTAAGCACTGTGTACAACTTCGCCATATTCTCTTCTTCGTCTTCTTCCTTCTCCATTTTCATCCTCTTTCTGTCTTTATCCATTGAATCTCTATCTCTCTCTCTCCCTTTCTTCCCCTTTGAAAATGTTTATCTTTAGCTACACCATCTCTATCATCAAGACATGATTGATCTGGAAGAATTTTCTGCAGGAGATATATAACGACATAACCTTATCTAAAAGTCTCTCATACTTTCTTCTTTTCTCCTTGGGTGGCTTTAAAGAATTTTCAACAATACTTTGGACCCCACCATGAAGGACATTTATATATAGCAACATGTCATACATGTGTACAGATATACAGTCTACAGGGAATGGCTCAGCTTCAAGCTAAACTAACCCTTCACAATAACCATACTGAACAATCTAAATTGAACCATACTGAACAATCTAAATTGCACAGATTCAGAATCATTCTCATTTGTTTGTAAAGCTTTCTTAGTTTCTGCATCTATGTTTGTCCTTCAGTCATCTGCCCATGGGACACCGTGCTTGGCCCAGAGGTAGTATGCTCCAACTGGTCCTCGTCCACCAAATTCATACAGCTCCGGAGCTGTGTGGTGCTTGTCTATCTCTTCCAGGACTGGACTCAAAATGTTCCATGCTGCTGCAACCTCATCGCTTCTCATGAACAGATGATTGTCTCCATCAATTACATCATGAATTAGGTGTTCATATGAGTCTGGTACTTCGGTGCTATACCTACAGGTTTGACCCAACAATGCATATAACCATAAGGCACAACAGTTCGATTGTAGGGACACAGATGAGAAAAGTAAAACTTGCCTGTCTTTATAGAGCAGGTTAAGTTCAGAAGCGTCTAGCTGAAGACCTAAACCAGGAACCTTATTGTTGATTTTCACCAGGATAGCCTCATCAGGTTCGTCACGTAGAATAAGCTCATTTGTCTCCAAATCTCCGTTTATTCCAATATTTTCTCGGTATAGGTTTCCAGGAACATGCCGGAATTGCACACGAATCTCCACTCTTTCAACATTAAGGCACACCAATCAAATGCTATGACAATTGGATATTTCCATGATTAGGAATAATGATTCTTACCTGTGCTTAATGAGGCCAGTGCCAACTCTTACCAGGAAAGGTACACCATCCCAACGTGCATTATCAATATACAAGGCTGCAGCACAATATGTAGGGTCTACACCATTCAAGATCACACCATTCTTTTCTTGGGAACTGGATTTATACTGGCCAAGGATGACATCACGCGGGTCTAGTTTGCGAATTGATCTCAAAACCTTCACCTAAAGAAGTATGTTTTTCAACAGATCATTCGCCAGAACAAGAGTACACGACTAATATATATTGTTCTTTGATAGTGCAGGTTGACCTTTTCATTCCGGATATCTTCACCATCGAGACTTATCGGAGGTTCCATGGCAAGTAATGCAATTGTCTGAAGTATATGGCTGTGCACTATGTCCCGTATTATTCCATATCCATCAGAATACCTTAAACAAAACAAAAGCAGTAGGAAATTAGGAATTTACATTATCGATGCCATTTCATTGTCTAAGAATGTTGAAACCACACAATTTACTTTCACATGCAAAGAAATGCTGAAAATAGAGCTATTGTGCCTTACTTTTCTGTTTGTGAAATTGATTCTGATACAATAACCTGGAAACATCGTTAATAGACAGAGTGAACAAACCAGAATGTGGAAGAGGAAAGTTTCAGGCACTATACACAAATACATAAAATCGAAGGTAAATAAACTACCTGTACATTGCGTATGTATGTTCTGTTCCATAGTGGTTCAAAAACTAGATTTGAAAACCTTAACACTGTAAGATTTTCAATGAGGTTTCTTCCTAACATGTGATCTATCCTGCAATGGGAATCACACAGAAACTGTGAAAAAGATGAACTTGGAGAGCTGTGCATGCAGAAAGCAACTAGATTAAAAAGAAGGACCTGTAGATTTGCCTCTCTTCATACTTAGAGAGAAGTGACTTTGTCAACTGATGAGATGAATGTGAGTTAAAACCAAAAGGTTTCTCAACTATTATACGAGTCCAGCCTCGTGGTGCCTGAGCTTTATCTCCAATGGTGCATGCCACATCCACGAGAGCTTCTTGAGGTACTGAGAGGTAAAAGATCCTATTCGCTTTTGATTCTCCCTGAAGAAGGAAAGCTGTTAATGTATTAGCGTTTATCTTGCTTGTCTGTTCCAAGTGTTGTAAACACACAGAGAATTACTTCAGGCACAAAATGTAATAATTAGAAGGAAAAGAAAAAGCTTAGGAACCTCAATCTGTTTCATTCTCTCGGCAAGCCGGGACATCCCTTCCCTGTTATTATTGTAACCTCCATTGATATAGTATGTTCTACTAAGAAATGCATCTATCTTGTCCCCGCAATTTTCCCTGAACATTTAGCATTATTCTTTAGCAAGAATGGCATATAGAAAATTTACCAAATTTAAGATAGGAACAAGAAATATATATACTGATGATCAACACGGCAAGTCAGAGTTGACGCGATGATAGATCTGAGGTCTTCATCTGTATTATTCTTTCTTGAAAACCCAAATATAGCAACATCCTGTGACAATAAAGACAAATCAAGAAGAGAACCCAAAAAAACTACATAATTGCTTTTGCTGATCGTTTTGTTCACTAGCACAAAAACCATACCTCAGGAAGGTAACCACTATAATACAATGCAAACAGTGCAGGGAAAATCTTCCTTCTTGCTAGTTCACCAGTAGCTCCTACAACAGCAATGCAAAGCGAGGCCCCTCTTTGAACATCTGAAATACCTTCCGAGAATTGTTTTGACACCGATGCTAAGTCTCCAACTTTGTGAGAACCATCACCCAAATGAGCTCCTAGAATATTCTCTTCTGGTCGTAAATCTGCAGCTCCGGTTTGTTCAGCAAAACCTGCATAACACTTTACCTCAGGAAGTGCTAAAGAAAGATCAACTGAAGAGAGGAGATGCAAATGACTCTTTTTTTTAGTTTTTTAAGACCTAGACCTCGTTCATCGCTGAGGAAAGTGTGCTCTGAGCGTGTTTTAAGCTCGTTCACAGGCTGATGTTTTCTGTGGCTGTCTTGTTTAAGATTCAAGCTCTTAAGTATCCATAGCTTCAACCCACAAAATCTCCGGCAGAGATTCGAGCCACCTCCGTTGAGCACAAGGCTTCCATTTCTGGAGGCATTAAAGTCTCTTGACGATACCTACTCACACCAACCCAAAAAAAAAGAATTCGAATATCAACAACTGGAGCAGAAATTAAGTTCCTTTCGAAATCAATAATACTAAACTTAGATTCAGAGGCATGGAAGGAACACAAGTTGAGAATGCAGAAAATTTAGCATAAAACAAGGAAAATTATTAATTTCTCAAAAATAATATATTTTTACTGATCTTTGGATAAATCGAGATCATGCAAAGAACATGTGCTGACCGGGAAATTAGAAAAAGAGGAGGCGGAGGACGAAGGAGCCGTCGCTGATTGAGAAAAGGGTAGCAAGCAATTGGCGAGAGACATGGGCTCTCTTCACTTAGCTGCGATTTTGAGATTTGACCTTCTCTCGAGGATTTTTAGCTAAACATGTTAAAACTTCGAAGCTGCTTTAAGTTGACAACGAGTGCAAAATCTATCCTTTTCCTTTGTCTGGCCTACTGTGGAACCCACAACATTATCCCACTATGAAGACGAAGATGGTTACATCTAAACCGAACCGTACCGGTTGGTGGTTATTGAGGAAAGGGAATAGTTGACATTTGACAGTTCAACGTCAACGTCTCTTCTGGTCCCCGACTCGGCGTCATCGTGCTGTTGGTGAGATCATCTTCTTTTGAACTTGTTCCATCTTCTCGTCTCGAAAGTTCTCAACTTTATTTTTTCTCTCAGCTATTTTCGGCGGATATTACGAGAAAGACTTGCCGTGATTTAAGAACTGAGGACGATCACTGTTAAGTTCGGCTTGTAATTCGATGGCGAGGAAGAAGATCAGAGAGTATGACTCCAAGAGACTTCTCAAGGAACACTTAAAGCGTCTCGCTAACATTGACCTGCTGATTCCCTCTGCTCAGGTCACCCCTCACGAATTCTTGATTTGTTCTCATCCATTTAAATAGGTTCAATTGTCTGATTGTGGTTGCGACTGATCTGGACTAAGAGCTAGCTAATGAAAGTGAGAATCTTGGGAAAGATGATTTCATCTCTCTTCTACTGATGATTTGTAGATATGGTTATTGATGATTACTAGGAGAACCTTGAAGCTAGAACTGTTTGTGTTTTTTTTCTAATACAGATGGGTTAATTCGTTTACTTTTTCTACTTATAGGTGACAGAATCTACGGATTTCACTGAGTTAACCAACCAGGAGTCATGGCTATCGTCCACAAAGCTAGTTGTGAAGCCTGATATGCTGTTTGGAAAACGTGGGAAAAGTGGCTTGGTAGCTCTGAAGCTGGATCTTGCTGAAGTTGCAGAGTTTGTCAAAGTCCGCCTCGGTACTGAGGTGCTCATCCCAGCCCGGAGTTATTGAAAAGCAGCTTAAATTTGTTATATTATTGATGTTGGTTTTTGCCTGATTTGTGTGCCGCAGGTCGAAATGGGTGGCTGTAAAGCCCCTATCACTACATTCATTGTGGAGCCCTTTGTGCCTCATGATCAAGAATACTACCTTTCTATAGTATCTGATAGGCTTGGCTGCACTATAAGTTTCTCTGAATGTGGCGGCATTGAAATAGAAGAGAACTGGGACAAAGTACTAACTACCACCTTTAGTTTGTATTTTTTGTTTCCTTTCTTGTTTTTCTGCATTCTCATTTTCAACTCAGTTCTGTTGTTTTCTCCCAATTATTGTTATATAAAAACATTCATCTGGAAGACTCGGTTTTCTGGTATCACAGGTGAAGACTATATTTCTTCCTGCGGAAAAGTCAATGACGCTAGAAGTATGTGCTCCGTTGATAGCAACACTTCCTCTTGAGGTAAGTTTCTGTTCCCTATCCGAGTAAGCCAGTGACACCGTGGAATTATTTGTCTGAGAAAAGCTTAGATATCTGGTTTTGATGTGCGTAATTCTCTGGTTTTTTGTGCTCCCAAGCATATATAAATATATCTGTTTGGCTGAATTTTAAGGCTGCTTACTAATGCATTGTTTTTCAAAGAGATTACGATTTAGTTTTTTTCAAACTATGCTAAGCCTGCTCTAACAAATGCTTCTATCCACTTCAGGTTCGAGCTAAAATCGGCAATTTCATAATGGGTGCGTTTGCTGTATTTCAAGGTATGGATGTATAAGATTAGGCCACTTCTTGACTTGCAAATACCAAGAGCTCTGATTCGACATCTCTTGAGGACATTGCCTTATTATCTATTTGTGTTTTTCCTTAAAGATTTGGATTTCAGTTTTATGGAGATGAATCCTTTTACACTTGTCGATGGAGAGCCATACCCTCTGGATATGAGGGGAGAACTAGACGACACTGCTGCCTTCAAGAATTTCAACAAGTATGTCTAACATTTCTAAGTTCCCCGTTGAGAGATTCACAGTCAATTTTTCTGTGGAAACTCATTGGATTGCTAAGATCTATCAATTCAGGTGGGGCGACATTGAATTTCCTCTGCCATTTGGAAGGGTTCTCAGTCCGACAGAGAGCTTCATCCATGGTTTAGATGAGAAGGTTTAAGTGGCCAGCTTTTATTAAAACACTACTTTTGTGACTCAAGAAAGACATTAATATTTTTACTGATCCTACCTACATGTGTGTGTTACTTATTGCAGACAAGTGCTTCTTTGAAATTCACTGTATTGAATCCTAAAGGCCGCATTTGGACGATGGTAGCTGGAGGTGGTGCTAGCGTCATATATGCGGATACGGTGAGTTGCAAACCCTGACCATAGAACACATTTTGAGTTGCAATTACAAAACTTAGAATGCATACTCCTTAAATAAGCCAACTGTCACGGAATCAACTCAATTTTTAGATTATAAATTCTTGTAACTGCAGTTTATGTCCATTTTGGACAGAACCAATCAGCTTAGTGCGTTAGTTGGTGGAGCATAAGACTATATGATTTAATCTTATAACCAATCTCATATCCTTACAATTTCAAAAGACTGGAAAACTTCTTCCTTCAAAGAAAATGTTATCATGAGGACTCCATCTGTGTTTGTATTGTCCTTACCTGCTTTGTGACAAGGTTGGAGATTTAGGTTATGCATCAGAGCTCGGGAACTATGCAGAGTATAGTGGAGCACCTAATGAGGAAGAGGTGCTACAATACGCAAGAGTTGTCATTGATGTGAGTCATGGCAAAGAACTTAGCTTTTGCCATTCACTGTTTTTCTTTATATAAATCTAGAGATTCACGGACCAAATGTTGTCAGTGTGCTACTGCTGATCCTGACGGGCGTAAAAGAGCTCTTCTAATCGGAGGAGGCATTGCCAATTTCACTGATGTGGCAGCTACTTTCAACGGTATCATCCGAGCCCTAAGAGAAAAGGTACTCTTTAGTGAACGAACAAACAATTGTTACTGTATTTTGGTGAAGATGAGAGGAATGCCTAAGAATTAGATTGATGGTGGCGATTTGTAACGGTTTTTTGTGTGTGCCATGAATAGGAAACAAAGTTGAAAGCATCAAGAATGCACATTTACGTAAGGAGAGGTGGACCAAATTACCAGACTGGTTTGGCTAAGATGCGAGCTCTGGGAGAGGAACTCGGTGTCCCTCTAGAGGTAACTAAACTACTTATGAAAAATTAGCAGCTACGTGAACAAGACTCTTACAATCCATCTCGGTTAACGTTAAACATTAGTGGTTAGCTTGAATACTGACTTTCATAAGGATTGATGGTTTCAGGTATATGGACCAGAAGCAACGATGACAGGAATATGCAAACGAGCCATTGACTGCATCATGTTGCCTGATACATAACCCACCTTCAGTTTTAAAAGCAGACACAAACTCCGGAGCTGGAGATCTGGAGGAGTGTGCGAGTGTGTGCTGTTTCCTCTTCATCTCTCTTTCTGCATAAGAAAATGAAAAGCTCTCGGAAATCTTTTTTTTTTTTTTTT
>VBRH01000179.1:10100-39524 GCA_014578085.1 Cardamine resedifolia | reverse complement strand
TTATTAAAAAGTTAAAAATCAAGTATATACATATATATATATATATATCTGTTGTCAGAAATGTAAGTGTGCATCTATAGATAAAATATTTTTGAGAATTATCTTACTTTTAAGAAAAAAATTAAACGTAACTGACGCCAATATAAATTAAAAAACAAAAAACAACTTAGCGTAACGTATATAAAATTGTGTTATCGTGTTTAACCACGTGGACTTAAGGAAACAAAAAAAAGGTGAGTGTGTGTGTATAAATTGTATGCAACAATATAAAGATGAGAATAGTTGTTGCTCAAATTCATAACTGACGCCAAGCCACCAATTACATAGAGATGAACGGCGGAGGAGAAGTGGTCTGCGTCACCGGAGCTTCCGGCTACATAGCGTCTTGGATTGTTAAGCTTTTGCTCCTCCGTGACTACACTGTTAGGGCCACCGTCCGAGACCCAAGTTTGTCCCATTCTTCTCTCTTTCTTTTTTATCGTTTTTTCTGCCAACTATTTTTATTAGTCGGTGACTAGAAAGTCTTTTAACTATTGTCTTGATGAGATTTGTAAGACTGGGGAAATTTTATGGGATCCGAGATTTAATCATGTCGGAAAAAGAGTAATCCAATTCGATAAAAATGTGTTATCTTTAATGTCTAGGTGATGCGAAGAAAACAGAACATCTCCTTGCATTAGAGGGCGCAAACGAAAGACTCAAATTGTTCAAAGGAACTCTTTTAGAAGAAGGTTCTTTCGTGCAAGCAATTCAAGGATGTGACGCTGTCTTCCACACAGCTTCTCCAGTTTCTTTAACTGCTGCTGATCCTCAGGTTTGTTCACGATATATGGAACAAGACAATGCATCTCACTTTTTATGTTTCAATTCAAAGCTCACTTATAAAAAAATGATATATCCTGACATTAACTTACTAGCTTAAGTTTATCCGAGGATTTGCAGACTGAGCTGATTGACCCGGCCGTCAAGGGTACACTTAACGTCCTCAAAACTTGCACTAAAGTGTCATCTGTTAAGAGGGTCATCCTCACATCGTCCATGGCCGCTGTTCTGTTTCCTCTGCCTCCCTTGGGACCGAACGACTCAGTAGACGAGAGTCGTTTCTCGGTTCCAAGTGCTTGCATTGAAAAAAAGGTTAGCGAATTGTGTTGTGACATATCATTGATCGAGTTCGTTAAAACTTGCATATTCTTTCTTAACTCTTTTTCTTTTTTTAAATTGTCTTCTCCAGCTTTGGTATATACTCTCAAAGACTTTGGCCGAGGATGCAGCATGGCGATTCGCAAAAGAAAACAGTATTGACTTGGTCGTAATAAACCCAGGACTTGTGCTCGGACCGCTCTTGCAACCAAGTCTTAATGCCACAGCAAATATGATTGTGTATATTATGAAAAGTGAGAACAATTGCATACCAAAGAACTATAGGCTCGTGGACGTGAGAGATGTTGCCCTCGCTCATGTCAAAGCGTTTGAGACTCCTTCAGCCAATGGTAGATACATCATTGAGGGTCCGATTGTGACCATACATGACATTGAGAAGGTTTTGCGCGAATTCTTCCCTGACTTGAATCTCGTTGACAAGTGAGTTTCATTTTTTCTTTCATCTTGATTATTTATACTATCGGATAGACTCTTAATTTCTAAAAATCTTTTGGTTTTTATTCAAGGAACGACGCAAGTGAACTCATTCCAGTGTTTTACAATCTATGTACTGAGAAAGTGAAGAGTTTGGGAGTTGAGTTCACTCCTACAGAAACAACCCTTAGAGACACCATTCTTAGCCTGCAAGAAAAATGTCTTATCTGATCATATCTTTATTGCCTTCCTGTCTTTTTCAATTGTACTATGTATTGAACAATCCATTTCATCAAATCAAATAAAAAGGTAAGCTTGCTCGTTATTTTAAAAGTTAAATCACCACAATATATATGGATTGATATGTCAGTTTTTGTTGAACGTGTGAAAAAACAAAAAAAAAAAGTGCGAAGATGTTTGGTTAAAACGTGGAAAATAATGATTTATGAATGTAAATGTTATTGTTTCTGCAATTTTATCGCCTGTTAAAATGGATCGATCCGGTAATCCGAAGACTTATTCCTTCCCTTCGGATCCAGGTTTTTGCAGTAAGCCAGTAAAGTAAAAAAAAAACTTAGTTAAGCTTAATTAGCAACATCCACTCTTTTTCTGTGTATCACATCTTCTACACATTTTAGATTGGCATAGGAAATAGTAATCACACCACAACACTTGGGACTTAGAAATTGGCCAAATCCATCACCAGATTATGTTACAGTGGCCTTGGCAGACACATAAGCATACGAGGAAGAAATTATTAAAAATCAACACTTCACAGTTCCAAAGATTCCTACACATTATATAGTAAACGATCGAAAAACCTGCCCAAGAAACCAAAAACAAAGAAAAAGGATAACTTATACAATCTAGAATCTACATTGAGATCGAATCAGAATCTGCCCTAGCTTAAAGCTTCTTTCTTCAGAAGAATAAATGTTTGAAGTTATAATAATACCTCTTCTTTGGGATGAAAGAATCATCTACAAGCATCAGCTTTCTTGCTTAACTTTAGCCAATTGCATTGCCGGATTCTGTTTCTCTGTGCCTCCATTGTTCTTGGTGGTAGTAGTAGCAGAGCTCTCTGTTTGTTTCACAGCAGTCCCATTCGATGCAGGACTCAGTTTTGGTTTCTGATCTATCACTCGATTAGCAGAGAGCTCAACGGAAGCTTCTTTAAGCTTTGGAATAACCGACCTTGCCTTCTCCTTCGCTTCTAGCATTACCACATGCTCAAGAGCCTCGCGTGCTCTCTTTTCCGCCAAGGCAGCTTCTCGGCCTCTCCGTTCAGCTTCGCATCTAACAGCGGTGACAGCCTTGCTCATCGAAGAAGCGGAGATCTTAGCGGCGCAGTAAAAGACTTCGGAGAGAGATTTGTCCATGAAGCGAGCGCCGTCGGGGCCGATTTTAGGGCGGAAGAAGGAGAAGGTAGAAGGATCTCGGCAAGGAGGACATAGGTAAGAAGTAGGGTTTGCATCGGCAACGCAGTGGGTGTGAGTCATGGAGAGACACTTGGAGCAGGAAACGCGGCGAGAAACATGCGGTGGAGAGGAATCGTAGAAGGCGTAGCATGAAGGACAAAACGACGTCGGGTGGTTACGGAGGAGGCAATGTGTGCAGTATAAACGGAGGGTGGCACGGAGACGTACTGTGTGTATCACCCACGCGTCTCCGCTTCCGCAATCATCGCATTTCTCGGTGAAATTCGCCGCTGCTGTATCAGATGAAGCGGAGGTTGACGTCGCCGTGGTTGGTTTTGCCGTTGACGACGGAAGATTCATAGTGTCTGGTCTGCGAATTGGGAAAATTAGGGTTTACTCAAATCGAGAGGTAGAAAGGGGATTGACGAAGGAGAAATATTTTACTCGATTATATGGGCCAAATTAATTGGGCCGTCTAATTGATTATCTCTTGGGCTTTTATAATTTTGATTTACGAGAGAGAGAGGCAAATAAGTGCCACGCTTCGGTTATTTTTGGGTTTAGTATTGATCTTTTAAGTTTCAGTTATATATGCTATTCTATTAATGCAAACAAATTAAAATTGAAGGACTATAATATCAACTTTTACCCATTGGTCGCTCCATAGTTTATACCAGGATTGAATAGTGCATAAGCTTTAAGAAAACCAAACAGTATTAGATTCATCAACCAGTTTACGGTAGAGTCGTACGTAGAGAGATATTAAATGTCGATTTTGTTTTGTTTCTGATATCCAGTCTTGTAATTTCAGATTTTAAAATCACAGAGGAAAAACAAAAAGAACTAACTAACTGGGGTTTGGTTTATAGTTGGAATTGATTAGTTTTTGGACAATACATGGAAGTGGGGACGTATATTATTATGGAGGATAGGGACACTGCAAAATCGCATGTCAACGTGTAGAGTTCATTGCATTTTGCATAAGATATATTTATAATATATACATTATATACTTACAGATTTTTCCTCTAATATTGTTTCATGGTCAGATTGGAAACGTATTCTCTCCTTTTATGGATGTGGTCAGATTGGCATAGCATATATCACACGTGTCGTATCTCATGTGCCCTCAACAGTCGCCACGTGTCTCGACTCATCTATCACCATCGTCGAGAATAATTCACTGATCATGATCATCATCACCTAAAGGCTTCCAACAAATTTGCTTTCGTGTTGACATAAAGTGACGTCTAACTTTCCTTATTAGCTCTCTTTGGGGTTTTAATTTTTTTGTCCAAAGGAGAGCCTAGCTTAAAGCTCCTGTAATTAAACTCATGTTACATTTTATCAAACAAAAAAAAGTGACGTCTAACTTGATATCTAGCACGTAGCTGACTTTTAAATTGTGGAAAGGCCAATTCCATTTTTTTCTTCTAAATGATGGGGTTTTTTTTTTTTTTTTTTTTGTAAGTTGTTGTGAAAATGAGGTAAAAGATTTTGCCTATCTTTTATTTTGTTTAGTCTATAGAGTAAGAGCTAGATATCAAACGTGTTGGCCTATTCCAGAATTTTGCTGGGACAGGGTGTTGTCATTTTGTTTTTTGTCATCCATTTATGGCCTAACATATAGCATTTGATGGGTTTTTTTGGGGTTTATGTTGTTTTCATTTATTCGGTCTAAATTTTTCAATCATTTTGTTGAAAATAAACTTGTTTAATGAGTTTTTCTGAACGAAAGACGGAGATAAACTACAGGGATGAATCAATAATGGTCCATGCAAATCCAAATAGGTACTCAATTTATCCATATGGAAGTTTCACGAAATGGGGTATCGTGAGCATAGCGAAATTATACAATTATCTGGTATTCCTAAAGAAATTGAATTATCTAAAATTTTGTTGTCAATATTGATTAATTTGAATGTTCTAGTGATTGACCAAGAGAACAAATATTTCTACACCTAAGTGAAAGTATAAATTATATACAGTTTATGCACTTTATATACAGTTTATGCACTATCGTCTCTGAGACCAACAAATAAAAAAAATAAAAATAAAGAGGAAAGGAACAAAAAAAAAGAAAAAGAGCGACTATATTTACAAGTTAAACATGTTTAATGTTCAACCATTGCTAACTTCTTTCATACTAGTCAATCGACTGCTAGAAAAAATAGGTCCACAGAAACGAGAAATAAACCAGAAGATGATCATAAACAAATACGGTTAAGATGTTATAGATGGTTTGAAAAATATGACTTGCTAACAATGTTACGTTTACATATAGAAAAGAAGAAATTAGATTCTAAGAAAAAAAGTACTCTAAAATTAGTTTGAAATGAGTATAGCACATCCCATGATTAAATGAAATCTCGATTATTAAATAGCAAATGATTGGTTTTCATTAGTTAATAGACCTTGCTTAGTGAGTCCCAATTTTAAGGATGATTAGTAAGTAAGGATTTAAGAAAAATAGCAATGATTAGAAAGTCAAATCTTTTATTATTAAGACAGATAAAGAGAGACAAGGTTGATCAACCCCACTTGGTGTGTGATGCTTTTTTGGCGGTGTTCCTTTATGATAACACATCACGCGACTTTAGTGTATAACAGGCCCATATCACTTTAAGAAAAGATAACATATTCTACTATACTATTATTTTCATATTGATTTGTATATTAAATTATTTAGACACACCATGAACTAATCGTAATAATGCAAAGGACTGTATCATGTAACAGAGACAGCCGAAGTGTGGCAGAGGTCGGTGAGACCGTGAGAACCAATTTGGTTCAATAATAAATTAATAACCCCCATTTGATAACATATCCTTTTTCTTAAATTTTCCCTAGAAAAGAGAGTTGAGCATACTTTTATACAATTTTTTCTAGGGGTTATCGTTAATTTAGGATTGTATAAAAGTTTTAACCCAAACAAAAAAAGGAATGTATAAAAGTTAATACCGTAAAATTTATATACGACTTATAAAACTTCTTGATAGTTTATCCACAAAGCTTATGATGATGAAATTCTTTGACTAGCTATATTTTCACTCATTTCATAATTAATTATTTTCTAGATGTTAAAAAAGCAGTCGATTCGATCTCTGGTGACATTATTCGAAACACACTGTCTAGTTGGTGGAAGCTGTTCAGAATCAGAATTATCATGGCAGTACAAATACATCACATTGTCTTCTTGTCAAATTAGTAAATTTACATGTGGTTTTGGACGAACATTTTTTTGAATTTGATAATTACTAATACTACTAACAAATGAGACATGTCGGTATTATTCCAAAACTCACACAAATTGGGGTTTCTCCACTGTAACAATACTATATCAGTTAAATAGTAAGTGAAATTGTGAGATGATTTATATGTTTTTATTTATTTATAATAATATGCATGGTTTAAATCATGTTATTTATTTAAAATACATAATTTGAGATTTTGTCATCCTATTATATCTGCAAAAAAAATTTAAAAAATTGAACGGTTTAGTGTATATTCTTGATTTTTTATGGTTATTTATGACTTATACTGAACTAATTTCTGTTTAATACTTAGGAGTTTATAAATAGGAAGAAAAGAAAAATAAATAAATAGAGAGCTAATGATTATAGCGACGCTAAAAGTTGAAAGTTCGAGGAAAACGTCTCAGAGACTGTGAAAAATAAAATAAAATCCTCAGTTAAGAGTGCGTGTGAACGATTTGGTCCCCTCTTCTCCTCTCCTCTCCTCTACTCTCTTCTCCGCCTTGTGCGTTGATTTGTCTCCATAACCTCTCTCTCTCTCTCTCCGCCTACTTTCTCAAGATTACACTCCCCTTTGCCGTCTTCTTCTTCTCGATTCATCCTCTGCATTTGGATTGATGTCCCTTTAATGCTTCGAGGATCGTGCTTGTTCTCTCTCTTTCTCTTCGCCGCCTTTGATTTCTTCTCTAAGGTCAGCGACGATGATATATTCTGTTTTTATTTAGAGAATACGATAACAAAATTTGATCTTTTGTTTCCGAGCTTTTGTTACGATTCAGGGGACATGACGAAAGATTTTATTTTTATTTGATATTCTTTTAGAGATGATTAATTAACTCCGAGTGCTCTGTTTTAAATCGTCCCTTCAGTGTGATTAAACAATTGGTTTGACTAATCATTTTGGCTTAAAATTAAAATTAATCTCTCTGCAGCTTTTTTTTTTTTATATATAAGTATTGTATACTGACAGAGACATTGCTTTCTGTTCTACTTCTTTTTTTCAGTTTCTAATTTGGGTAATTGAAGTTTTCTAGTTTGGGTCTTATTGCAAAGTGAATGAATATTAATTTCTGGGAAGTTTCTTCTTGAGTGAGCTAATTGGTCAATTTTCTGAATTCAGAATCAAGACTTACGTGAAAAACTCTGTCTGTAAACGCAACATTCAACCCCATGCCTCTGTTTGAGCTTTTCAGGCTCACCAAAGCTAAGCTCGAATCTGCTCAAGACAATAACACTTCTCCGTGAGTCTATTCACTTGTGTCTCTCTTCGAGACTCTCCACTTTCTAGTTCATGAATTTCATGTTTTTGTCTTAAAAACCAGACCTGTAGATGAAATTATGGAGTTGGTGTGGGAAAACGGTCAGATTTCAACTCAAAGCCAATCAAGCAGATCGAGGAACATTCCTCCACCGCAAGCTGATCATCAAGCAAGCTCTTCGAGAGCTAGAGAGATTGGTAATGGCTCAAAGACGACGATGGTGGACGAGATCCCTATGTCAGTGCCATCACTAATGACTGGTTTGAGTCAAGACGATGACTTGGTTCCATGGTTGAATCATCATCAATCCCTTGATGGATATTGCTCTGATTTCTTGCATGATGTCTCTCCTGTTTCTGTCAACGAGCAAGACAGCGAAATGGCGGTGAATCAAACTGTTTTCCCGTTGTCTCAGAGAAGAAACAATGGCAATGAATCAGCTCTTGCTGCTTCTTCGTCGCAGTATAATGGTTTCCAATCTCATTCTCTGTATGGAAGTGATAGAGATAGAGATCCTCCGAGCCGACAAGCTAAACTTGGTCGGTTTACTCAGACGCAGGAACCACTAACCCCTAGTAGCAAGCCTGGTTTGATCAACTTTTCGCATTTCTTACGCCCTGCGACTTTGGCTAAGACTAATAATAACCTTCTTGGAACTAAAGAGAAGAGTCCTCAAAGCCCGCCAAATGTGTTCCAGACCAGAGTTCTTGGAGCTAAAGACTCTGAATATAAGGTTCTTAACAAGGCTGTTGCTTCTGCTACGCCTAAGGATAACCAAAAGGCTTGCCTAATTTCAGAGGACTCAGGTCGAAAAGACCAAGAAAGTGAAAAGGCTGTTGTATGTTCTTCCGTTGGCTCGGGTAATAGTCTTGATGGTCCATCGGAAAGTCCTTCACTTTCTTTAAAGAGAAAACATTCGGATATTCAAGACATTGACTGTCACAGTGAAGTGAGTTAGACTCATATGATTTAATTCACATGAAAATCTTGTTTCTTCGCTGTTTTCTTCATTATTATTCTTCAATATTGTTGAGCAGGATGTTGAAGAAGAATCAGGAGATGGAAGAAAGGAGGCAGCTCCATCAAGAACGGGCATGGGATCAAAGAGAAGCCGCTCGGCCGAAGTGCATAATCTGTCTGAAAGGGTGAGTGAGTGAAGCCCTCAAAGGGTTTTTGTCCATTCTCAAAAGATTACTCTATTTGGTAAACTTAATGTTCTCAATTCCCAGAGACGGCGTGATAGGATTAACGAGAAGATGCGTGCCCTTCAAGAACTCATACCAAACTGCAACAAGGTCGGGTTTTTAATTGGTTTCAGTATCTATAAAGCCTCTAATAAGCTAAACATTTTTCATATGTAAATAAGCTTTTCTAATTCGAAAACATTATATGGTTGTAAAGGTGGACAAAGCTTCTATGCTAGATGAAGCCATAGAGTATCTCAAGTCACTCCAACTTCAAGTACAGGTAACACTCGATCTCATTACTCCTTTAAACCGGTAAAAATAACGCAATATAGTAAATCTTAATACAATCATTGATCAGATCATGTCAATGGCGTCTGGTTACTACATGCCACCGGTTATGTTCCCACCGGGTATGGGGCATTACCCGGCAGCAGCAGCAGCAATGGCAATGAGTATGGGAATGCCGCCTTATGCAATGGGCTTACCTGATTTGAGCCGTCAAGGTTCCTTGGTTAACCACGGACCACAGTTCCAGGTCTCGGGGATGCAACAACCAGTGGCAATGGCGATTCCACGTGTCTCTGGTGGTGGTTTCTTTGCGGGTTCTTCAACCATGGATATGAATAAGAGCGACGATGGTTCGACTAGAGATTTATCGACTTCTAAAGATCAAACGACGACGACGAAGAACAACAACAATAGCTTGAAACCTATTAAGAGAACACTTGCGTCTTCTGATCAGTTTCGTGGCTCGTCATGACATAAACACAAACTTTAAGGACTGATGATGTATTGTTACCAAATTATAGCATTCAAAACAACTCATTCTAAAACCCCTAAATTAATAAAATTAGTTTCGGTTCTTTAAATGATCAAGATTCGAGAGCTTTTTGGTCCTGCTGTCTTACAACATTTTTTTGTCAAATATTCAAGAGCTTTTATTTTAAATTCGGGATCTGCTGTTAATTAGGGATATATGTTGTGATCAATTTATAATGGCTAGAATCAATTTTTGTCAAATCATAGCATAAACTCAAAACCGCTTACACCAAAAAGAATTATTTTCCAAGGATAAGAAAAAATATTTTCCAAGGTTTATGTTAGGTTCACTGTAGCTTACGGCTAAACAAATGTGATGGAAGTCTCGGCCCATTTCGTTAAAGACCTTTAATGTGTCATTTTCTTTCGATTCTGTTTTTTTTTTTTGTGTGGAACTAATAGTCAAGCGGATATAGGAGCCAAAAATTTGATAGTACAGAAGCTTATTTATTCTTTTCAATTTTATTTGTAAACAACGTAATCTATTCGTTTATTTTCAATTGTATATATATATATATATATTTTTTTTTTGATGAAAGCAGAAACTTTCTTCATGAATTCTTGTGGAAGTTTGTTTTGTGTACAAAGTTGTCAAAGTAGTATATAGAAGAGAAATGTTCAATGAATCTGTCATTGTTGAATTTGGTGACACTTATTAAACTTAACTAGTACATAAAAAAAAAAGAATAAAATTAAAAAAATTTAGTACTGAAAGAGGTGGGTCTAGTGGAAAGAGGAGAACAAAAAGGGTTTAGACTTCATTTCGATTTTATGTCTTCTAACGAAGATGGATTAGACAGCTCTAACTAATTACGAAAAACAATGAGTTAGGATTCGCGCAGTAGAAAACGGACACGTCGAGCACCTAGGGAGACAAATGAAGCACAAGAGGTTTAAATTGAAACTTGAAAGAGAAGAATATGGTGTTAATGTGGTAAAGCAAAAGAAAAGTTAAACATCATTTTGCTTTTGGCCACACTAATCTATCAAGATTATCTATGATTATGTCTTTTCTTACCTATTAGATTGGGCCATATAAGAGAGAATTTCAACCATACAAGCCCTCTTTCCTCACTTTTAATCACACTTGAAATATTTGCCTTCTTTTCTAAGTTTGATCTTTTTCTCGACCACAAATATCACAGAACACAAATCAAATTATCAGTTTGGGAAAAGCAAATGAGGCAAGCAATTAGTAAAAATGGTAAAACAATACACAAAACACATGGATTAAAAAAAAATCCGTATGATCCAAAAATATTTTTACTTGAAACTACAATATTAAATCAATACTATACTTTTAAATTTTAATAGTATAGTATCATCAAAGTAAATAATATCCTATGATATATTTTTTTTTCATTTCATATATTTGTTCGAATCAATGTCTCCAATGCCACAAATTGAGAGAAACTAATCTTTTATGTCATAACTTAATCTTACTGCCATCAACTTTTATTGAAAAATCGAAAATATTCCTCTTCTTTTGTTAAACTCATTGGCATCGGGTACAACTAGATACCCAGTTGGCACTAGTTGTACCCAGTATATCTCCATTACAATACAACTTGTACCGGGTACCCAATTGTTCCAGTTGTACCCAGTATATCTTCGTGTTGTACCAGTTGTACCACAACAATAGAGATTTGAACCCTGAGCGCACACCGAAAGTTCAAACTATTGAGCTACCGTATTTTTCTTGATATCATTTACAATTACATCTATATAACCTTATGGTCGAGTTTATAATTTCTTTAAAAGTAAAATCGTTATTTTATAGAAGTGTGGCATTAGAGAAATGAATTCTGTTTGTTCTCCTCTTGCCACTAGACCGCCTCTTTGAGTTTTTGGATCATATGGAAATTGTTTTAATAGTATAATCTATTTAAAATCAATCCACAATTAACTCATCTTATAAGTTAACTCAACTAAGCTCATTAAATCCTAATCGATACCAATTGGAAAAGCTAATGGATATCAAGCCAAACACAAGAGTAACAACATCGACCATGTGTAACTGAAGTCTTGAATAACTCATTTATTAATTGACATATTTTATGATACTCCATATAAATCCAAATAGCTTATATGGTCTTCGTCTTTTAACATGGGCATCATATATTTATTAGAAGGCATTGCTTTTTGTAATAATAAAATGAAGATTTAGGAAACTTAAAAAAAAAAAATAGCAGAAAATAATGAAAAGGGACCTTAGTACAAGTGCATGCATGTGCTAATGTTTCCTTGATGATGTGATTAATGTTAAACGGGCCAATTAAGATGGTATACAATTAAGGTCACTTCTCATTGGGCCCTTTGTCTCTCTCTCTCCTTGACTTCATCCTCTTAATTAATCTAAATGTACTATACTTTCTGTTAAGTCCATTTCTCCTTGTCTAATTAATTAATAAAAAAAATGTTAACAGAAGAAAGCCGAAAAAATCTTCCATCAACATCGTTGTAGGACGTGAATAAATATTTTGCACTTTCACAAACTTTTATTGGATGCATCTTTTCGTTAGTCAATGTAATTGGTGGTTATATCCTCTAATAGCTAACCTAGATTCTGGTCTAAATATTTTACTTATAGAAACCTATTGTACAGGGTAAACAACAAGATATATAATATATATGTAAATTAAGTCAGAGCCAAGAAAACTAAGTATATATATCTTTTTAGTTTCTCTTTTTTATGATATCGCCAGTCGCCAGTTCAAGGTCACCTGAATTTTTTTTACATGATATTTACAATGAATTTATCAAAGACTATTGAGTTCGTTATTAATTGATAAATGAAATTAATTTTTGAATAATAAACCCATCAATTCTAAGTTGCTAATTGAGTTAGAGCTCACTTTCATAATTTGATTACGAAGTTATGCAGCGTAGATTACAAATTCTAATGTGCACAACATCAAGAATTCTAACTAATTAAAACAAAACTTGTTCCGATGTCTTGCTTTCTGATTCTTCAGCAATATTAGTTTCCAGATGTATTAATAATATAGTAACGTACATTAAAACCAAAAGCGCCGTCGGATCATTTATATTATTTTCTTAAAATGTTAATAAAAATGGGAACCCTATAAGAACATAATAGGGCCTAGATTTAAGGAGAGTTTCCGTTAATACTATAGGAGACGTGTACCGTGTACCGTGTACAGCAGCCTCTTCACCTAGCTTTTTTTGTCGGCGAAGATGTTTCAATCCTCGTGAGTTGTAACCATGGCAAACGACAATGACCTTCTGATGTAACCCTTTCTCACTTCTATACTTAGAGAGACTTTCAAATCACCTTAGGGCAAAAGCAAACGGAAATGACTGCAGTGAGGAATGCTGATTATAAGAGGAGTGATTGAGGGTTGAGTTGAGAAGACAGCTCATATGTTCTCAAATGTATAGTTTTGCTTTCAGTGGTCAATATAATTATACATTTTTTTTATAACAACTATAATTTCTTGTACATAGCTATACGATGTACTATTTTATTGCAGTGCTCATGAAGATCAACCATGCAAATTAACTATTCAATCCTTCCCCACCAAAACAATCGTAAACTAGACCGTAAATTATACCGTAAATTAGACCGTAATTTAAGTCAAACAGTACTCTATACAGAAAATTTTGAGAATATTATATATATATATATATATATTTGACCGTTAAACAAAAAAAAAGTTAGAAATTGTGATGTACTTATGTTTTGCGTTTATGCATGCATTCATCATATAATTCTTAATTGTATATTAATTTAACAAGATATTTGGTTTGCGCTATGCAACGGCATATATTTTCAATATGTAAATACTAGGAACTCTTTTAAAATCAAAATTCTGAGGTGTATATATATAATAATTAACCCACAAAATATGATAACGAACTTGGATTTGAATAGAAGATAGGTTTAGTCAAGGTTATTCTTTCAAAATGAAGAGATTAGTCCTGAGAACTTGGAAACAACAAACTATATAGATGCATGCTCCTATACTCAATTCAAAATCAACGCCTAAAAATCTGAAATCAGATATGGTTTGCATATAATGGAAGGGCTGACGGCGGATATATGCATGATTGTCTTATAATTAATCATGATGAATTGATGATCAAATGATGGGTCTCAATCATGCATGATCCTAATCGAATATGTTCCAATTTTTTTGGGGGTACTAATATTATATAGTTTGAGTTAACATAATGTTTTCTTTTCCATGATACTCCAAGAACGTGTTGATTGGTATTAGTTTATTGAGTATGATTAAAAAGAAACTCGCTGCAATTGCAAAGTCTTTCCGTATATTATTTGCGTTTCTTGTAATTAATCATTTGGTGAATTATATAATAATTCGAAGTATCTTTTGACAGCTTGGTTCGAGATATTATACAATAAATATCAACTAGTCCATTTATTTTATTGTGTTCGATAATGAGACAATTCATGTCGGTTTTGTTTATTTTTATAAGAAGATATATTATTCAGCGGCTTCTCTTTTGGCTTTCTGCATGAACAAGGCATTGAACAAGATATTCCCTTGTTAAAGGCTTCGTAATACTTCGGATTAATAAAGATAAATCCATCAGTTAAATCACAAATATAAAACTAAGTTAGGAGGCACCGGCCGTCTTAGCTCAGTGGTAAAGCTCGTGGCTTTTAACCATGTGGCCGTGGGTTCGATCTCCAAAAGACGGGTCTGCTAAACACTCATTATTACTATGTGTTGATTACTTATTTAGCATTTTTACCTGTTTTAATATTGTTTTTTCTCTCATTTAAATGTTTTAATTACTGTTTTGTATCATCAATTAAACCTATAATCTGATAAAAAAAAACTTGTAATGTCAATGTATACGTATAGAAAACACGTAGTAGCTCTAAAATTGCGATCAACCCAAGATGGAAAAAAAAATGGTTTGTCTATGAGTGAAACTGGTATAGGAGCATTACGTATGATATATTTTAAAACACTTTTTTGTTAAATATATATATATATATATATATATATATTAAATCTTTATACGTACTAGTAAATAAATATATGTTTAACCAACAAAATAAATAATTTTAATTTGTTTTTCAAGTTTCATATGTCTAGTCTTTTTATTCGACGATAATTTTAAGATTGGGTCCCAATAAACATATGGATAAACGGTAAGAGTGTAACGAGAGGCCGTCTCTAGATAACGTAAGAAAACTACAAAAAATCAACATGTGAATATATGAGGGAAAGTTTGGGTGAATGGACAAAGAATATACCCTCTCTATTATGACTCATTTTATGGGAAAAAGGGAGAAAAATGCCAAAGAGAAGTGTGTCAATTTAAATTAAAAATGTATAAAACAAACAAAAGAGACACTTAATTATTCTCATTCATCTGCAAAAGAAACCATATTTTTATAGCAAATTTTCTAAATTTCGTTATGTTAACCATTTAATCCCATTTAATCATTTCTGGAAACATTAACCAATGATGACAATTTCTTGCTGGTTATGAACCTTTCCCGTTATTTCCTTTAATTGATGCGTTCATCTACACAAAGATTTAGTCCTCATTTAGCATTTGCTTTTAATTCATTGCAGTAGACTTTCATGACGACAACAAGCAACTCTTCTTTGTCCTCATTCTTATCTATACACCATCGATCTAATCTGTTATTTTAATTGTTCCATTCTCACTAGCTAGAGATTTATTATTTTATTTTTATTTTTTTTAAGTTTCATTGTTACATATACCAAAATCATTTTAGAAGCAGACGTTGTTATCGTCAATGTGCGACTTTGATTCAATTTTGTAACACCCATGCCATCTTCATATGTGGATTCCACATCTTGATCTTTTTACTGTTATAATTCAGTAAGCTCTATACTCGTCTCACAACTGATTCACTAACCCTAAAAACTCAAAAGATTTGTCAACTGGCCAGTACCATATATTTTTCGATGTCTTGTTATCAGCGAGAAAAATACAAAAATTATTTTTTTAATAAGTCATCCATATTGAAAATTTACCCAAGATTAAGCACACATAATTATGAATTATTTTTATAAATAGTCATTCCGCCATTTACATAACTGTAAATATTTCTTCCATAAATGCAAGACCTATTTAATTCCCGACATCTCTCTTCTTCCTTTTTATTCAAATGTTTAGGCTATATTACTACCAATTTTTTATTTTGTAAATCATGACTTACATGAATCTCCGAAGAGAGAAATATCAAAAGATTATGGAAAAATCTCCACGACTTTCATTAATCTCCGAAATAAAAACTCTAGAAGAGTTGCTGAGGTCACGCCGGTTTTGGCTGCGTAGAGTGGTTCGTAACAACTTCGAGAACAGGCTGAACATGAATGAGCATGTCTCCACTACTTAGACTCACACTTATCATAGCTTTAACTCTAAAAAGAAATAGTTTTTGGCGATTGATTGAAACTAATATATGTCGATAACTGCATTTGAATGTATGATCATAATGGGTCCCTATTGGAGATGACGAATGTATGATGATTGGCGTGATGTAAAAAGGTCAAAAATACATGAACTCCATTTGTTAACCACAAATTCTCTTACCATTGGTGTGAGTCAGTCCGACGTGGACCAATCAAATAGTTTCCTCTTCTACAAAACTAAAAAATTACACACTTTTGCTTCTTTTCACTTAAATTTTTTAACTTTTAGAAAGAAAAAATAAAAGAGAGCATAAAATTCAACAAACCCTTCTGAAGAAAGTGACTTTTCTTAGGTCTATTAATACTCTCCATCTGCAGATCTGTTACTTCATTTTCTCCACCTTTCTCTTCCTTTTTTTTATCTCAGATTCCATTAACCTTCAAAAGTTGTGTTTACATATTCTCTCTGCTCAAAACTTTTTTCTTTCAACACCTTAAAAGAAAAACAGAGCTTTCGTCTCTTTCATTGTTCCTTTTTCACAGCATTGCAGCTTTAATAACTTAATGGGGAGACATTCTTGCTGTTACAAACAAAAGCTGAGAAAAGGGCTTTGGTCTCCTGAAGAAGACGAGAAGCTTCTCAATCACATCACTAATCACGGCCATGGCTGCTGGAGCTCTGTTCCTAAACTTGCTGGTAACATTTCCTCCTTAATTCATAGGAAAACAAAGATAATTAAAAAGAAGCTACTCTTTGTAATCACATATCCGAGTTTACAGGTTTGCAGAGATGCGGAAAGAGTTGTAGACTAAGATGGATCAATTACTTGAGACCTGATTTAAAGAGAGGATCTTTTTCCCCAGAGGAAGAGAATCTCATCGTCGAGCTTCACGCTGTCCTCGGAAACAGGTAATAAATTAATGTTAAATCAACGGTAATGCTGTTCAAAGAAAAAGTTATATAAAACAGAGGATCATGTTTATGTCTTGAGCTTCCTACCTCTGTTTTTGACTCTGCTCTGTTTTAACAGAGGATCATGTGTATGTCTTACGCCTCCTCTGTTTGTTTGTTTTTGGCTCTGCTCTGTTTTTGATCAGATGGTCACAGATTGCAGCGAGGCTTCCGGGAAGAACCGATAACGAGATCAAGAATCTATGGAACTCGAGCATCAAGAAGAAACTGAAACAAAGAGGCATTGACCCAAACACACACAAACCCATCTCCGAAGTTGAGAGCTTTAGCGACAAAGACAAACAAACAACAAACAACAACAAAATAAGCAGCAACGATCACAAGTCTCCTACTTCCTCCTCTGCAACTAACCAAGACTTCTTCCTCGAAAGGCCATCTGATTTCTCCGACTACTTCGGTTTCCAGAAGCTTAACTTCAACTCCAATCTCGGACTCTCTGTTACTACTGACTCTTCACTCTGCTCGATGATTCCGGCACAGTTTAGTCCCGGAAACATGGCTGGATCTGTCTTTCAGACGCCGGTATGCGTGAAGCCCTCAATTAGTCTTCCTCCAGACAACAACAGTTCGAGTACAGTCTCGGGAGGAGATCATGTAAAACTGGCTGCACCTAATTGGGAATTTCAGACAAACAACAACACCTCAAATTTCTACGACAACGGTGGATTCTCATGGCCAATCCCAAATTCTTCTTCTTCACAAGTCAAACCTAATCATAACTTGGAAGAAATAAAATGGTCAGAGTATTTGAACACACCGTTCTTCATTGGGAGCACTGTACAGAGTCAAAGCTCTCAACCAAACTATATTAAATCAGAGACAGATTACTTAGCCAATGTTTCGAACATGACAGATCCTTGGAGCCAAAGCCAGAACGAGAACTTGGGCACAACTGAAGCTAGTGACGTGTTCTCCAAGGATCTTCAGAGAATGGCCGTCTCTTTTGGTCAGTCCCTTTAGCTTCTTTTTTTCCTTGATTCTAACAGATCTGTAGAGAACAAAAAGTTATACAATACATTCATACGTACAGTGGATTTAAGTGTTCTGTATATTCCATGAGTAAAAAAAAAGCGAGCTGTCTTTATTTTTGTTTTTATTTTTCAAGTGTGTTGTATACGTCAAATATTCTTCTATCTTTTGCAAACCTTTCAGTATCATACTTAATATACTTTTGTTTTGTTATAAAGATTTATGTATAGTAGTATTTTCAATCAGAGGTCTGTGTTTGTCATTAATCTGTTGAAGAGCAATGATGAGCGTAATAAATCAGTTTCTGTCTGTTTCCATGAACAAATTGTGATCCAGAGTCACATCCTTCGCCATTTTTTCAGACCTGTAATGAATTAAACGACAAAAGAAAAACATGGAATTAAAACAGAAAATAGTCAAGTGGGAATTAGCTCAACTAATTAGAAGGGACACTTTTTTTCTTTCAGAAGGACCCGAGTTTAAATACGTTTATTAAGCAAAAATTTGATTTACGATTTCTAAAATCAATGACTGATAACATATCTGAGAGATTAGGAATCGATTACCCTAAGTTTCTTGCTTACTACCATTTAAAAAAAAAAAAAAACTGTGTGTCTTTGTTTAGTCTTCTTCGTTGTCTCTGCATTTAACAAGAGTCTTATTAGAGAACTGGAATTGTCCACATTGACCAAAAAACTTATGTTTTGGCCGCCGGTGTCGGAATAGTCTTTCGCCGTAGAAAAATCCGGAATAGCTCGCGTATTTGACCTTAATAAACATGAATGAAGTGATTGGATGGTTTTCATTTTATTATCCGTAGATCAATTGATTTACTTTGTTACACAAATTAATATTTTTTTAGATTCTAGTCCAAAACAACCACTTTTTACTTTTTATAAATAACCTAACGCAATAACTTGACCGGTAAGTAAAAAAGTAGTAACTGGTTGTTTGACTTTAAAACTTAAAGACGATTTTATATTTGAAAAATAAATTGATTTATGAAAACATTAGTCTTATTTCAACATAAAATGTAAGGGAAAATATTCATAATTCTTTGGCATAAATTAAAAAAACAGAAATTAATTTGCTCAAAATAAAAGATAATAAAGGTAGACTATACTGACATAGAGTGTATACTTATTTACCTACCCAAAGAGTAATCGGTTTTACAGTAATTTCCGTTATAATAAAAGGCCAAGTGGAACGCGAGAGTGCATGTGAACCGAATAATTGGTGCTACATTAAAAAAATTAAATTAATCATTGTGTTAGTTTTTGATTGGCGTATAATTGGTACTTGTCGTGGTTTCTCAGCAAAAATTAATATCGATAAATCAATAATTTTTTCCGATTTTAAATTAATATTTTAACTTAAATATCACTTCTATAAATGAATAAACACGATAAAATAATAAAATATCATAAAATATATTGGTCTCAATATTATTAATTTGGTTATAAAAGTTTTATTGTATTATGCGTAAATAAATAGAGTGTCGTGGAATCTTTGCCTTTTTTCTTATCTCCTATGATTTATTCACTTATGTATCTATATATTTTGACGTCGAAAATAAACCTTTATAGTGACATTTGGTTATTCAGAAATTGTGTTGACACTAGGCATGATGCTGATATAATTAGAAAAATAGTATTCTTTATTTTTCGAGAGGGAAACTTCGAAGGTTTTAAAGATCTATCTAGTGCGGCAAGAAATTGAGGAACAAAAAAAAACTTCGGACGTTTTGTTGACTAGGTACAATTGGAAAGTAAGTATCCGATGAGGAAACTAGCCGTTGAGCTAAATGCAATTAATTGATCATTCGACGGGAGAATCGATCATTGCCTTTGCAATCAAGGTACCAAATATATTTATTAGTGAAACTTCTTTATAAACGAAAGATCAAACCCATTTTTATTTATTGAATTTTTGGCTGAATAAATGAGTACAAATACATGTTTGTATATATCCCTTCTCTGCCGCCTTTGTATTAAAACCTCAATTATATTTGATGGAAATAAATTAAAACAAACATTTCCTAATGAAGTTTCTTGCCGTCACTAGGATGATCATGGGCTATGAGCTTTTCTTTTTTTGGTCTTTCGAAATACCAATCTCCAACAGCTACAGCAATCCCCTGGTTTTTGTTTTCAAATAAGGCACAAGAGACAAGAGTTAATAAAACAAAAAACAATAAGTCACAAACATTATTTTAGATGTAATTGTACATGATTTAAAATCGAAAGAGAATGTGTTTGAAACTATATGAGAATCATGATATCATTGATCAATGGTTCAATTGTAAAATAAAGAGCGTTGGTTATTCCTCACCTTATCTTTACGCGCTTGAGAGTTTAGAGGAAACCAAGAATCTTGTATCTCCGCTTGACAATGAGCCCATCCGGAGGTAATTAACACCCCGTTCTTCCGAAACATCGAAAAGGTCTTTACCGCATTTAACATGCTCATCCTGAAACCTGTAACTCCGATTTCCAAAAGCAAGAGAAACATTCTTGATCAGCTTCGTTGATTAAGCTTGTGAAAAGTTACCATGTCTATATATGTTTATCTCAAAGAAGACATTAATTAGATCAAAGGTTTCATGAAAACATCACTAATTATTACCTTCCAAGAACTTCATCTGAGAAGGGGTGCACCTGAAACTGAAACTGCAGGCATGCCAACTGCCACTCGGATCAGCAGATGGTGGAGCTAGACTATTCCCAATCTGCAAATTCAAAAGATTTTCAAGCAAACCCCATGAATATTCATCATATACGATAGAGATGATGGAATAATAAATAACCTGCCACGCGTCAAATCCCGAGTTGAGAATAAAGAGCGGAGTCTTGACTTGGTTGATTATGTATTGAGGGAAAAAACACTGAAATATCGAAAGCACGTTAAGTAAATGAGGATTTCTAGTCTCATTATTATAATTAAGATAATCAAACACAGAGAAAATAATTCACAAGTGAATACCAAAGTTGGATGAATATGGCTTGTACAGGTGAGAGGAAGCGTGTTTTGCAAGCCCTAAAAGTTATGTCCAAATTTTAGAATTTAGCCTTCAACGATCGATCGATGTATACACATATATCATCATTATCATGACAGAGTTAATAATGTTACGTTATACTTGTACCTGAGTGTTTACGACACCAGCATACATACGCCTTAAAGTATGACCGCCAGCTACATCAACGCTTCAGTTTAAAACAAGACCCAACCAGTCAATATACTAATTTCCCACCATCCTTTGCATGAAAATAAATAATAATAATAATAACTCACGCATCGAGGAAGAAGCCAGCATCGCTCATGCATTTTACTTTTGTTGAAGGAGGAAACAAGTTCTTGATATCATCGCATCGTAAAATCGCTGAAAGACCCCCAGCAGAACATCCATTGAGCAAAACCTTAGCGTAATTATAATATCATAACATTAGTTACCAACATAGGGTTAAAGACATATTTAAATGAGAAGCAAAATAATATGAAATATAAGTACCTGTTTTGCCTCACGCATTCCCTTTGCCATCAAATCTTCCATGACAGCTAAAAATATACGTTTTCCTCTAAACTGAAGTTGCGCCGCCTAATTGTAAGCGACCATAGGAATCTCACGTTAATTTCATAGATAAAAAGAAAAATCAAAAGCAAAGATATCTTTATGGGTTTTTTTAGCTAACCTTGTTTTCGCTATCACCGTCAAAGGATGCGCCATCGCAATAGCGGACTTTTACTTTGTTCCAGTTGTAAAAGTCTGCAATATTGATTAGCAACAAATGAGAACATTCAATAAGAAATTAATATAACATTTTGGTTTTGAACAAGGGATCTTGAGAGGAAAACCTGGATTTTCAGCGGCTTTATCGCTTAGTATTCCTAAAAATGCTAACTGTTTCTCCATTAAGGTAGAGGATCCAAAACCACTACTTTTACGGCTCTGACAATTCTGTATGCTGTCACACCACGCACCACCCTTTCAATAGAATTGGCCTTATAACAATTAGGCGATGAATCATGTCGCTAAAACACGTTAATCTATACACATAATTAAAGACTATCTTATTTATGTACGAACCTGCAACTGAATGATCCAGTTGTTTGCTCCGGAACCATACCCACGATACAAATGATATCCAGGCACTGACCCGTCCAGACACACTGCCACAACATGAAAGTTATATCCTTTCGTCATGAAAATGTCAATCAAGAATTTATTTGCAATGATGTAAAGAAGTTTTTTTTTTGGGTCAAAGATGCAAAAAGGTCAAGTGTTTTCCTTTCTAAACAAAACCATATATTTTTACAAAATTATTTTGTTAATTGTAGGACTCAAAAGTTAAAAGCAACATTTATTGCAAAATTATTGTTTTACTCTTACCTGCTCCTTTAGCAGCAGCGGCTTGAACGAGAGTGAGTCCTACCATCAGAACATTTGCATTACCTCCAGTTGTTCCATTGTAATCGTTGAACAGATCCATCTCATCAAAACCTATCACCCCATTTGCAAGATTGCTGAAGAGAATAAGTCCTGCGAGACTCCAACTCCACAAAACCGCATTCATTTTTTCCTCTTAGTGATTGAATGAAATGAATATGGGAGATGTACGTAAAGGTGGTCAGTATATAAGCGGCGAAGAAATTAAGCATCAATTCTAGTCTTTTGTATAAACAAATGTTTATATGGGAACTCAATTATATTCAAATTTGACCAGAGAGATAAATAATAGCATTAACTACCAGTCATAGGAAAGTCAAAAATATTTCAAACTGTCCTATCAAAAACTACTCCAATGGTCATATGATTCATTGGAAAAAAATCAAGCTTTGTTACAAAAAACGCTGTCGTATTACCCACTAAAGAATCAAAACGATTTGCCTCTGTTTCAATCTATTACGCGTTGTATTAGATGAGGCTTAAAACTAAAAAGCCCAAACGCAAATTATTGATAGACCCAACCCACTATAAACGATGCGTAGCTCCACGCTCTCCACAACGCGTGTGAGAAAGAAGGAACGCAGAGGCTCGGGCGCGTGTTGATATGACTTACCCACTTTGGCGGGGCGGTTCTGATAAAGACAACATGACCTGATACTGATATTAATATTAGGTCATAATAATTAAATTTTATTATTACTTTATTAAATTAATAAAAATATCTATACCATGTAATACCAAAACTGGTCTAACCGTCTAAGCAAAAAATTTCAATAGAAGAGTCCTGAATCCTGCCTGATCCATCCGGTTCGTTTCGTTGACCTTTGACTTTTCATTTGACAGATGAGAAGAGAGAGAGAAGAAAAGCAGGCATGTTCCTTGCTTTTTTCTCACAACGAGAAAAGTCATAGCGTCTTCAATTCTCTTACCTTT
Source organism: Cardamine resedifolia (assembly GCA_014578085.1). Taxonomy (NCBI): domain Eukaryota; kingdom Viridiplantae; phylum Streptophyta; class Magnoliopsida; order Brassicales; family Brassicaceae; genus Cardamine; species Cardamine resedifolia. Next base: position 16,304 of record VBRH01000179.1, on the reverse strand, counting down.
ATAAACAATAATTCTCAACAGTTACAGTCCCACCATTAACAAACCATCTCATGGCTTCACCAACTCCAACTCTCCTCTTCTTCTTCTTCTTCTTCTTCATGTCAGCCTCTGCAGATCCTGACATGCTCCAAGATCTCTGTGTTGCTGATCTTTCCTCAGGTAATTAAATTCTCCATTAAGAAAGATATCTCTAATTTCATCTTTTCCTAAAAAAACTTGTATTTTTTCTTTTCTTCAGGAATCAAAATCAATGGCTTCCCTTGTAAAGAAGCAGCTTCAGTCACATCATTGGATTTCTTCTCACAAGGATTAGCCAATCCAGGTCTCACAAACAACACATTCGGTGCCTTAGTCACAGGAGCTAACGTAATGACAATCCCAGGACTCAACACACTCGGTGTCTCTCTTTCTCGTATCGACTACGCACCAGGTGGCTTAAACCCACCTCACACCCACCCACGTGCCACCGAAGTCGTCTACGTCCTCGAAGGAACACTCGACGTTGGCTTTCTCACAACCGCCAATAAGCTCATCTCTCAATCTCTCAAGAAAGGAGACGTCTTTGCTTTTCCCAAAGGACTTGTCCATTTCCAGAAGAACAATGGCCATGTTCCTGCCTCTGTTATCGCAGCTTTCAATAGTCAACTTCCTGGAACTCAATCTCTTGGTGCTACTTTGTTCGGCTCTACTCCTCCTGTCCCTGACAATATCTTGTCTCAAGCCTTTCAGACATCTCCAGGAACTGTCAAACACATCAAATCCAAGTTCCAACCCAAGAAATGATCCTCCAAACGAGATATCTCTTCTCCTTTTGTATTTTGTCTTCTCTGTAATAAAGCAATATTACTGATCTTCGAGTGTGCATTTGAGCTCTATAGTCTCTTGTATTGTCTTCTGTATAATCCAAATTATTATTTTTGTTTAAAGTTGACTTGCAAAGTCGATGTTGATCTAATCTAATCTAAAAACTTTCAAATGAAAAATATGAAAACAGGTAAGCTATCTGACCCTTCTTCATATAAAATAATCAACTTGAGAGACTCTTACGTATGGGCCTAATAAAACTGATTAATTAATTAATAACCCATGTGATTAATTAAATGTACTTCATATGGCCAGCTAATTAGATCCCTGGAGAAGTTATATGTTTGCTTCTACATGGAGCTAAAGCTAAAACCAATCGTTTCAAAACCAATGATCCCTCAAACATTACTATGGAAAAGGATCATACATTACCTCTAAAACTCTGGCCTGTTGCATAAGAAAAGGCTAGGCGAATCAGCGCAGATCCTCTCTATCATCAAGCTGTACTCAGTCTGTACAATCTGAATAAAAACTTTTTAAGGAGATGATCAGACTAGAGAGTTTTTGTTTTGAGTTTCTGTTCTTATGACTATCACAAACTGCAAATTAGCTCATTTCTCAAACGTAAGTTTTTGAATGATACATCATGAGACCAAAACACTCGAGAGGAGATTAGATATGCATCCATATTTACAGCTCCAGAAAAGAAGATAACAGAAGATGTAAATGGATGGTTATTGAAAGCTGAAAACGAAAACAAACGTAACAAGAAAATGTTACAAACAAAGAGAAACCAGTGACTATTACATCAAAGCCATAACCCCTTTTTTCTTTTTGGGGACTACTTGTTCGCTGCAGCCAGTTCCGCAGTGATAATGAAACTCGATTTCCCCGCTTGTCTCAAGTACTGAACATCTCCATTCATCAGCTTCACCAGTTTCCTGCTAACCATCAAGCTCAATCCTTCCTCCGACACATCTTCCTCAGTCCCAAACATTTGGTTTAGCAAAAACTCTGGTATCCCAGCTCCGGTATGCATTAGCCTGTTTTCATAAACCCAATATCCTCAATGCACTACATCTTTTAACATCAGTTTGTGCATTCTGATTGAGAATATATTACCTGATCTCTAGATAAGCTAGATGCACAGATCGCCCGAGCTGATCCTTCCTCAGGGAAGCTGTAACAGTTAGCTGACCTCCGGATGGTGTAAAGTTTACAGACATCAGCATGAAATCTGCCAAGACTTGTTGAAGCCTAATACTGTCTCCATACAAAGTATCAGACATGACTTCTTCTCCGGTCTCATTTGTTATCCGAACGCTCTTTCCGTTACTCTTCATCATTACCTGACTTGTGGAAGCAGTTAACACTTCGTTTAAGCTGAATTCTTTCATTTCTAGATCCAAACACCTGCGCAGTCAAATCCCACCATAAGAAAACAAATAAAATTTTAAGAATTAAGGACTTTCATTCTTGCATACCCTTCAATGATGCTCTCAAGATCCGAATCATCAAGGACCTTGCTGAGTTGCTTCTGACATAACGCGCTAGTGTGCAAAATCTGTCTCTGCTCTGGTCCTAATTCAGTGCCCTCCATCATTTTCCTGGTAAACATGATCCCGGATAGAGGATTCCTGATCTGTCTTTTTATGTACGCAAGAGCCTTTAGTCTCTTCAATGCTGTTCGCTCCGCTAGACGCTGAACATGGAGCGCTTGCTGCAGCTCATGGCTGGCAAGTTGCAGGAAACAGAAGACGCCGGTCACTACACCTTCCCTGTCCAGTTTCTTACTCACACACAACAGACACTCCACATACTTGCCACCTCTTGTAAAGAAAGCAAAAGACACTTTCTCTGACTCCTGGCTGGTCACAGCACTGTTCAGCACAATCCCAAGGTTTAAAAAGGCTTCTTGATTCTTTAGACGACAACACGACTTCTGCGTTCCGAAGACCTCTCCTAACAGCATCTTGTCGATCACTTCCTCTCGCTTCAATCCGGTTAACTTTGACATTGCTGGATTCCACTCCGTACACCACCCAAACTCATCAGTACCGAATATGGGAGGGATCAGCGGGTTTGGATTTTGGATGATCGCCTTGTAATCACCTTCAATCCGAGTGAACTTGTCCATCACAGTCTTCTGGCCAGTAAGATCATGGGCTACAAAACACACCCCAACCATGTTTTCATGGAGATCTCTACTTGCACATGCATTTACAACTAAACTTATTGGCCCAGTATCAGCCATTGACAGATGTGTCTTGATCTCAAATTGGACATTCTGCTCCTCATTTCCTGCATAAATATGGAAGCTAAGTTTAAAAACTCTACTTTTCAGCGTTCTAGAGAAAAAAGGGAAATAAAATACATGATCTATCATTAAGAAGCAAAACGCATTGCATCAAGTTTCATCGACTACAATGCTCAATTGAAAGTTAAACAGTGTCATCAAGTAGAAAGATTCTCAGCATAAGTTAGGAGGAGAGTTAGTTACCTTCTAATGCATTCTCTAACATTCTTCTGACGATTTCCACTGAAGAATCTTCAACAAGTGTGAGGAGATGCTTCCCGATTGCTTCATCAACCGGAAGACCAGTCAGCTCAGCAATTTTCGTGTTCCAGCCATTAACCAATCCATCAGAATCAACTGCCAAGATTGGCACCGTAGCAGTCTCAATTAAACGAACCATTTCACTGGTCACAGCTTCTAGTTCTTGTATACCATCAATTTTTAGATCATTTAGCTTCGAGTGGATGATCTTTGTATTCACATCAGTACTTTCACCATCCTTGAAAGCATTCCTCAGAATAAGCTGCAAGGAGTGTATGGCATCCATCTCATAGTCCTTCCAGGGTAAACTTCTTGTCTTGACCACTTCAAGGAAAGCTTTGAAAGATGACCGCGGGTGCATTCTCCTTGCATCATCCCTATCATCTGGATCATGCTTTGCACCTCCCCATCTCACTTCACCAGCGGTATGAGAACGGAACCAGAAAATCACGTCTTTCGATGATATCCTCACAGCCGCCATTCCACATACTGAATCCCCAAGAGCTAGGGCCTTAGGAAACCCAGCATCATGCAAGCTATCAGTGCTCAAACCCGTTGAATCCGTGTGGTATTCACATAACCATGAAGCTATCTCCTGCAGATGGAACTCACTTGGAGTTGTTCCCAGTTTCCATATCTTGTCTTTATACAAGAGAGCTGCTCCATCACATTTCACAAGGTCCATTATGTTGGGGCTCTGTGACACAATACCCAGTGGAGCATCACGCATCAGCATATCGCACAGGAGTGTCTGTGTGCGCAAAATGTTCTTCTCCACAATCTGGTTCTCCAGTTCCACTTCTTTATTGACGTGTATCGCAAACACTTGAGCTAGAAACTCACAGGCATACCTGAGAGGAAATGGAACAAACCTCGGAGTCGTGTTATGACAAACCACCAAACCCCATAGTCTCTTTCTCTTTTGAGGCTGGGTAGTAGAATCAGGAGCATCGCCTTCTCCATCTTCCTCGTTAACTACAACCGCCATAACCAGAGATGCAATTGAATCCATGTTGGCCATGTACTGCAAATGGCAGCTGTGTGGTGCCCTAAGAGTGGAGCCACACAAGGTAAGATCAAAGGAAAGCTTTTCATCTTGAAGCACCCTAGCATGTTTTGCATTGCAATCAACGATCATCCGGACCTTGTTCTTCATAAACAGAAAACGGGCTGCTTGAGGGATGTCGGTGGCTGGATAATGCAGCCCAAGATACGGCTCCATCCCGGGTTTTGTAACCTCAGATACTACCTCACCGTGATCATCTTCATGAAACTTATAAGCCATCACCCTTTCATACCCCGTGAGTTCAAAAACCTCCTGAACCATCGTATCACAAAGCCTTTCCATGCTCCCGCTGGGCAAAGATTGCAACCTAGTGATTGCTTTGGCAGCGAGCTTGTATGATTGTAAGGCACCAGCAGCTGTCATGGGAACTTCATAAGGCTTCACCGGTTCAAAGTCGACGATGATGCTCCCTGTAACCCTGTGGACAATGGCATAAAAGGGCTTTGCAGAAGTCTTGCAGTGCACAAGAATGGGGTTTAACAGGGAGACATCACCAAATCCAAGGGCTTTCTGCAGTGCAGAGGCACTAGGAGCAGTGAAAAGACTCCTTATATCCGTCCCAATGCCTAGAACAGGGTGCTCACCAACACTAGGAACTGCATGGCTGGCCATTGTCAACAGCTCAGGAGCATTCTCGCTGTATGCAATGACTTTGAAGGTCTTCTCATCCAAGGCAAGCAAACAACCGAAGGGCTGAATCAGCTTTCCCTTCTGTATGTGATGAAGATAAGTCGTGGTCACCTTGTCAGACCTCGGTGGCTGGTTCTCCACGACCGGGCCAGTGACACGCACTGAGGTTGAGTAATCAAAGGAACTGCCTGACTCCTCAAAATCAGCATGGAGTTTTGCATCTACAGTGGTCTGCGCAATGATCCTAGCACTGTGTCTTGATCGCCTTGAGCCCTCAGAGGACTGACTCGGCCTAGACCCGGACATTTTTTCCCTGACACCATAGACAAGAAACAAGAATTAAGTGCCAAAATCTGATAAAGAAGGAATAAAACATTCATGCCGTAATCATATGAACACAAGAACATTCATCACTCGGTCATATTACAAGCGAATGCATAAGCATAAACTTGATACTCTAAGAACCCGATCTAAATTTTAAACACTAAATCACAGCTATAGCTTAAGTTCCTTGCACAGCAATAGAGGCATGGACTTGAAACTCTGTCTAGAAATTCCACTTAGCTAAACTCAAAAACATGTTCTACTGTTCGATGATTTATCATTTTCAAAGTAACAAGCAAATGAAGCACCTTAATTATGATAAGTAAAACATAGCTAAGGAGTCAGAGTCCATGAAGAGTGCCTTTCTAAGTCATTCTACAATCCAAAAATCAACAAGATCTCGACAATTAACATCTAGCACCAATGGTAGTTGAAACTCAATACTAACAATAACGAGGATCTGAGCCAATCTGCCTTTTCAACATCTACATACATAAAGTATGTTAAAAATGAACTCTTAAAGAGACTCTTAATAGCTATACCTTTTGAAAAGGAGCAATAAAGTCCCACAACGAAAGCAATCGTAAGAGTGAAGAGCGTTAAGAGGATGAGGTTGATTGGATGCTTCTTCCCATAAATGGTCTCACAGACTACAAAAGTTGAGTAAAACAAACACACGTCAAGCCAGATCGAAAGAGACCTGTCGATGAAAACAGAGAATAGCTTTAAGTAAAATAACTTCAAAGTAAGTATAAATCTCAAGACTCAAACCCCGAAAAGAGTTTAGAGTGAGTCCAGTTGCTGCTGAGGACTAAGCAAGCTT
>VBRH01000178.1:104136-126719 GCA_014578085.1 Cardamine resedifolia | reverse complement strand
TCCAGAAGAATTTTGGTCAGGAGCTAAGGTAAACTACAGTCATCTCAGAAGGTTTGGTTGTGTTGCGTACGTGCATATTCAACAAGACAAACTCAGTCCTAGAGCTGTTAAGGGATTTTTCATGGGATACCCTCAAGGTACTAAAGGTTACAGGGTATGGTTACCAGAAGAAGGAAGATCTACTATCAGCAGGAATGTGGTCTTTGATGAAGAAAAACTGTACAAAGAAAGGAATGCTGAAAAGGAACCTAAAGCCAAAAGCAAGAAGGTTACTTCCAGTACTGAGTTGATCCAAGCGCCAAACAATACTGTCACAGTTCAAAGCTCCTCGGATCAAGGTGGAGCAGTCTCATAAGAAGATGAAGATGAGGAAAACACCGGTCAAGGTGGAGCATCTTCAGGAACAGAAATAGCTACTGATGCAGAAGGAGAATCTGATCAGGATGAAGTTCTGGAAGAAGATGAGTATGATTCACTCGATGGCTATCTACTTGCAAGAGATAGAGTAAGACGAGGAAACATACAACCTCCACAGAGGTATGGAGACTCCGCACAATTTGTGGCCTATGCACTAGCTTATGCAGAGGAACTAGAACTAGGTGAGCCACAAACTGTAGGAGAAGCTAAAAAGAGTAAGGAATAGAAGAAGTGGGAGCAGGCTATGATAGAAGAGATAAAGTCTCAAGACAAAAATGAAACCTGGGAAGTTGTTCCAAGGCCAAACAAGCAGAATACAGTTGGGTGTAAATGGATCTTTAAGCTAAAAGAAGGGATTCCAGGTGTGGAAGAACCTAGATACAAAACTAGGCTAGTAGCTAAAGGATTTACACAGGTTGAAAGAGTTGACTACAATGAGATATTTTCACCAGTAGTGAAACATGTTTCCATACGGATCATGTTATCTATGGTGGTGAATTTTGATCTTGAGTTGGAGCAACTAGATGTCAAGACTGCCTTCTTACATGGCACATTAGATGAAGTCATCTATATGAATCAACCAGAAGGTTTCATAGAGACAGGAAAAGAAGACATGGTTTATCCACTAAAGAAGTCTCTCTATGGATTAAAGCAGTCTCCCAGACAGTGGAATCATAAGTTCAATAACTTCATGAAGTCACAGGGATTCCACAGAAGTATCAATGATCCGTGTGTTTACCACAAAGGTACAACCATTGAGGATCAAGTATTCCTATTACTCTATGTTGATGATATGCTGGTAGCATCTAAGGACCTAAAGAAGATCAACATCTTACAGAAAAGTCTAAACAAGGAGTTTGAGATGAAAGACTTAGGTCCTGCCACAAGGATTCAAGGAATAGATATCATCAGGGATAGGAAGAAAGGGGTTTTTAAGCTTAAAAAAGGCTTAACGGGAAACACGGTGGAAGGTTTTCGCGAGCAGCTCAAGGTCATGGCCTGATTTGGCAAAGACATACTCTGAGCTAGCCATGTCGATTGCATGTCTCAGATGAAAGGAAAAGAGACTCGAGTTAGTAACAATACAAGTCTCAAAAGTAAATCGACAAAGGAAGATTCAAGATTGAAGATGGTAAAGTCTTAAATCGGAAAGAATCAAGTGAGAGAAGAGGATTACTTCTCACAAAAGGGCAAGGCGTCGAGTTCCTTGCGTTATTTTTCACTTGTAAAAGGTGAAAAGAACAAAGACAAAAGCTCGGGTTAGCTCAAGACAGAGGAAGAAACCAAGAATCATTTCAAGATTGAGGCGGGTTAAAAATTTTGATACCTATGCCTTGAGTCACGGCGGCGTTACTGCAAATCGTCTCCAAGATCTCCTCCACGGAGAGCGGTGGTTTCGGGAGCTGCCGACATCCATTGAGGAGGTGTGTTGGAAGTTGCGGAGGTTTCTTGGTTGAAAGAGACGAAGCAAGATGGTACAAAGGACGACAAAGGTGGAGATTTGTGAGGATTGTCGAGGCTTTGACCAAACCAACACAAACGAGTTGGGCCATTGCTGGGCCGGGGGAAAACTAATTCTAATTGGGTATGAAATCCAATTTCTATTTGTTCTTTAAGTGTGTTCCTTGAAGGAAGTGATTCCTAGAGGGAAAAGGAATTGCAATCATCTATTATAAATAGAGATCAAGTTTCAACACAAAAGATCATCCAGCAAACACAAAAGCATAAGCTAGAAACAAAGAGAGAGTTCTAAACAAGAGAGAGTTCTCGGGTATCTTAGTTTCGGGGTTTAGTTTTCTGGGTGGGTTTCTTGTTCTTATTCTTCTTCTTAGTCTCGGGTTTGGGAGCTGGTGTTAGGCTCTCTAGGCATAGCTTAACGTTCTCGTTCTTCTTCGTGAGGTATCTATCACAAGATAAACGAAACGGTTAGAGACATAAGAGAGATTGTAAACAAGAAACATACAAAGGTCTTTAGTGGATGTTTGTGAGCATAGCTCACACGAGACGTACTCTCTAGTTTGAGAGGAACTCGTTAAATTCCGTGTGTTCATTAGCTAACCTAAACAACAAGTAACTTAAATAATCGGATTGAAAATCTTAACAAAACAATTAACATTGGCACTAATTTTTGTACGCATTCTCCTACATGTCTAGTCTACGTTCAGCATTAAGAGTCTCCTTTTGCACTCTCTGCCAACATTTTTGCCTAAACATCAAGTTGAGTTTTCTTCTTTACTGACATATATCTTTTCTTCAAGCTGAAACGAACTGCTCTAGAATATCGGCAGTTGAAGTGTTGAAAGGTTGATCAGTTCTGCCCACAAATAGAAATGATCTGAAACTATTCTTTGTGGGCTCCATATTTGAAGTGTGGAAAGGTGATCAGTTCCCCAAGCTCTCCATCGACAGCAAATGACAACCTCCTGAGATCTTGGTTGCAGTCCATGGCAAGTGTCTGAAAGCTTATGAAAGTGAAAGTGATTCCTAATATATAATTTCAAGCTTTCTACTCCCAAGGAAGCATCCTCCACCTCCTTTTATTCTCTCCATCTTCTTGCTTGATTTCAGAGTCCTGTCTTTCACCTCGACAACATTCAATCATACCTCTTTTTTCCTTTTTTGGAAAGGACTTTCGTCAGTCTAGTCACCGGAAACCACCTCATAACCTCCGCTGTAGGAAACCGTTGGATGGGCATTTTTGACCTTATGGGCTTGAGGATGTTGGACATTAATGGGCTATATAAAATTTTCATTGGTATAGGCCCATATTGTCCAGAGACTGCCCGAACTGGAACCGAAACGGCAACTAGACGTAGAAGACGATGAAATTGGAGGAAATCGAATCGAAACATTTAGGGTTGATCATCCTCGAGGTACTGTCAATTCCTTGTACTGTATGTATGTATGGATATATCTATCTACTTTTCATCTTGTGATAGATCTTCCATTACAGATCTATCTTGAGTTTTAACTTCACTTTTGTATGCTGATCATATGCATATCGTTCCTCTTTTAGCTTACGAGAAATCATATTATAGCATACCTCTCACGATGCATTCAACTGTCCCTACGGTTGATAGTTTCTGACATAAATTTTGTCCTTTTTTCTCTCAGATTTCCGATCTTTTCTTTCCAATTTCGCCATGTAAGTTCCTTCTTCTGCAACTACTTGTCTAGATTTTGCGTTATAATCCTATTACGCTTACTGTTTTTTTCCCTCCAGTGATCACTTCTCTTGCAATTTCCTACTAATTGATTTATCCCTTTTTAACCATCGGATATAAGCTGAAGTTTGAGATGTCTTATAACACATACTTTTATAGTTTCTTGAGTTTTAAAGGGGTTTAAGAGCTATGCACAATCATAAGATTTGTATAGTAAAAATGGTAACCTGAGCTTCATCCCTTAAACAGCCCTACTTCAAGAACAAGGATCTCTGTCATAGTTATCAACATATTGTTGCTGGTAAGACATTACATTAGTTTGCTTATCTAACCTTGGATGTTCCATCCTACTCTGAAAATTGCAGGGCAGAAGAAGATGCTGTTGATCAGAAAAGTTACCTTGAGGAATCTTGCAAACCAAAATGTGTGAAGCCACTACTTGACTATCAGGTGAATAGGCAATTAGGCTAGCATACAATTTGAGTTTATAACCTTGTTTGGCAATATATGAGTGTGTGTAGTACTTTAGACATAAAGAGGGGTGATATCTTTCGGTGCTTATATCATCACATAGACTTTAATTGTTGTTGTTACTGTGGCTCAGGCGTGTGTCAAGAGGATCCAAGATGATGATTCTGGCCACAAACATTGCACTGGGCAGTATTTTGATTTCTGGCATTGTGTTGACAAATGTGTAAGTGTTTTGACTTTTGAGTGGTGTGATTCAGTATTCACCTAAAGTTTCATTCTATGATGAAAATTGTATTGTTGATCTGCAGGTCGGACCTAAGCTGTTTGCGAACCTAAAATGACAAGACGGAAAGTTGGAGTTGTAAGTCCATGTCTTGTGTTTTTTTCCCCAAGAGTTATATAAAATGTTGTGGATGTTGAGCATAAGCAGATTGCACGGGCTCCTCTTTGTTTTCGTGGTTGGGGGGAACCTTTATGAGTTTGTGGTACTACATTAATGCCTAATTTAATAAAATTAAACCAAAAGAAGAATCGTATTCTATTTATCTTCTTCTGTATGTCCATTTTCTTCAACTTGGAATGAATATTATCAACATTTGAAATGATCAAATGTGTCATTGAGAGAGGTTTGGGTTAAAAAAACACATTAAGAAACGGCACGCAGTGTTTGGGTTTTGTACATAGACGGCACGCAAACCAGGTTATGTACGGCGTGAGTGGTATATATATATTAAAATACGAGAGGAACCGTCCAAGTCCATTCCCGAAAAGCGAAGCCCTAGCGAAGAGCGATTGTCTTCTCCGCTCTCTTCCTGTTATTCTTTTGATTACGGTAAGCATGCTCTCTCAGATCTCAGATCTCCAAGGAACCTTTATCACGGATTATTCATCTTTTAGATCTGTGCTCCGATTTAGCCTTTTCAGTTGTCTTGGGTTCTCCGATCCACTCAATCCGTTGATCTGTTTCGTCTCTAGGGTTGCTTCTTTTTGTTTTTTCCATGCTAGATACTATCGTAGATTTTCTTTATGTTTCGGTAAATAAGACTTGTCCCCTCTTTTACAGATTCTTTATCTTTTGCGTTGTTTATCTTCGGCTTGCCTCTCTTCTTTTACCTCTCACTCGCATCAGGTAAGAAGTTTGGTTCAGATTCATTACTTTAATTTCAAAGCTTATAGCTTTCTGGGTCTTTGCATTGGTTATTATGGTCGAATGCTTAACAATCCCTGTATAAAAGTGTATTTTTGATCCGTCCTGTATCAACATCATTGTTAGTCTCTGTGGATTATTGTTCGTGGGGAACTGAATATGTTGTGTTGCTGATTATTTTTTAGCCTCATCAACTGTTTGATGGAGGAGCTAACATTGTTTTTTCTTCTCTTTTGTGAGATGCACTTTTGGTTATCTTCATACCAAAATGCAGATTTTCAGTTGCTTTTTCTATCCAAATGGATTGCAAGAAGTTCATCCAGATGGTGGAGGACAAGAAGAGACGTATTCTAGAGAAGAAAGAAGCTCCCTTGATATGGGAACAGAAGCTAGAGGCGGCTGCCAATGCCAAAGGTGATACACATACCAAAGAAATGAAGTCAAAGGGTACTAAGGGAAAACAAAGGGTTGCGTCTGAAACTAGCTCAGAAAGTGATAGTCTCTCTGAAGTGAGAAGAAAGTCTAGAAAATCTCACTATAAGCACCGTAGATATTCACACTTTGATTCAGATGACAGTGATAGGAGGAAGGAGAAGAAATCCAGGAGGCAGAAGAGAAGGTCCTCAAGCCCAAGCAATGAAAGCAGTGATGAGTACGAAAGCGGGTCAGAGGATGAGCTCAAGGTGAAGATAAAGCACCATCGGGGGCATAGCTCAAGAAAGACTTGCGATGATGACAATACCCAAGGTGGTGTGAGAAGAAGACAAGTGAAGCATCACAGGCGCATTGAGGTGGTCACTTCAAGTGATAGTGAGGAAGAGAGTGGAAGAAGAAGACGAGGCAAATATCACAGGCACAACAGAGGTTCAGTCTCCTCCAGTGACTCGGAGGATAGTGGGAAAATTAGAAAAAGAAGGCACCATAAAAGGCACCGCTGGGCAGAGTCTTCAGTCTCCTCCAGTGACTCGGAGGATAGTGGGAAAATTAGAAAAAGAAGGCACCATAAAAGGCACCGCTGGGCAGAGTCTTCAAGTGAGAACGATGGAGCAACGAGAAGGAGAAGGCATCATAAACATGACACAGATTCAGTATCTGAGTCTGAGGGAAGAAGGTTTTCAGATGAGCAAAAAGAGCATAACATAGACAAATGAAACTGTGAATTGTATTTGTTTAATTCGACATCATACGAACTAAATGTTGTGGTATCGAAACCATTAGCACCGCAATTCCTATCAAGATCTTGTAGCTAAAAGCAATGAATATTGTGTTTGATTACATCTGTCCTTTTTCTGTTCCCAACACTTCATTTTACATCTGTCGCCGTAGTTAAGAATTAATACACGCGGAGCCTGTTTTTATTTGTAAATTGTTCTCAGTAGCCAAGATAACATGTTTTCATGTTGCAAATCATCCCAATTGTGATGGTGGGTCATCTAGATTAACTACTCTCCATCTGCAACGTCTTCATCGTTTCTTTATCTAGTAGTTACCAGGATTGTGGTCTCTTGCTATATCGGAAACAAGGCCTAGGCATTGTACACGATGAGAACTACATGTTTTACACAGCCGGCAAATATGCTACTTGGCTGGTCCAATTTGAATTTTCTTCATAATTTTACATAGCCATTTCTCCAGAATGATCATGAGCCATATCATCGACAATAAATTCCCCTCCCCCTCAACCTTTGTGGTATTTTTGGTTGCTAAATTTGTACATCCAAAGATGAGGATGAATATAAACAGTTTAGTACCCTCTTGCATGGAAAGTGTGATATACTCTACAAGATACATGATTTATTAGTCTTTGAACAAGCAAGTTTCTCACCGACCTGTGAGCTTGACCATCCATGCACCACCCAAGTAAAGCCCCAGAAGGGGTGTTGCTAGGAGCATTTGAGTGACAGGGTCTGTGGAGGGCGTGACAACAGCTGCTGCAACCACCGCACCCACCACCACATATCTCCAAATTGATAGCATTTGGTCTCCCGAGACCACCCCTACTTGTCCCAGGAGTAACTGAATAACTGGAACCTGTGAAGCAACAAGAAGCAGGTGAAGATAGGTAAAGCAATGGTTTAGAACATGTACATAATCATAACTACATACCTGGAAAGAGAGGCCCGTGCTGAACATAAGCACAAGGACAAACTCAAAGTACTGGTCGATAGACCACAGAGATTCTACCACCCCTTCAGCGTAATTCACAAAGAAATTTAAGGCTGCAGGGGTTAAAACCCAGTAGGAGAAGGCAAGCCCAGCATAGAAGAGCAAGGAGGAACCAAAGACAATTGGCCCTAGAAACCTTCTCTCAGCTCGTGTTAGACCAGGTAGGACAAAAGCTATAATCTCATACAGGATCACTGGGCTCCCTATTAGAAGCCCGCAATAACCTGAGACCTGCAATAACGCAAAATAAAAGAAAATTTATCTCTGGTTCATTGATTTGTTGCCTCTATCTGTGAATCTGATCATTTAGACCTTTAAAGTGGTGAAAAAAAATTCGCCTGGAGCAAGCTGCAGAAAGCGTACACCCTGGGTTTTGACAGGAGCTTCAAGAAAGACGATAAGATCTTTGGAGAAGGCGAAGCATCCCAAGATTGCAGCTCCAACAGCCAAAACCGAGACGAATAATCTCTCCCGGAGCTCCTCGAGATGATCGAATATAGTCATCTCTTTGTCATCAGGGAGCTCCTCTTTATCCGGATAGAGAAACTCATAGACCGAACTTGCTCTATCTTCTTGCTCAAAAGATGCATCTGCTTAAAAGGGTAAACTCTTAAGACCAACATATAACTCAATCTAACAAACATGGAAACCGGAGTTTGAATACCTGGTCTGTCTTCTACAGCAGAGCCAACGCCGGGGGTTGGTGAATCGCCAGAATTTTCATCCACAGCTGTCAATCGGCTTAAGCCTTTCCTCCAGCGTTGCTTCACACCGTATCTGAGTCCAGCTTCCCTCCACGAATTGCAGAAATTTAGAGTGTACGGACGCTTTGTAGGTGAACCCAAGTTGCGAGTGGTGAGACGGAAATGGTGGATAAGAGCAGAACTCGCGCTTGTGCTACCCATTGCTTCTCGAGCGTCACAGAACGATTGATTGGTTCCGGTCGAGTTTCACGAGGGATATTTTTTTTTTTTTCTGGCAACTCTTCCGTCACATACTTGTTAACACACCATAAAACGACCTCGTTTGGAGAAAGCAAAGGAGCTTTTTTGGGCCTTGTTACCATGGCCCTTAATGAATGAAAAGGACAATAGAGTTCATTTATACAGCAGTTATACTAGTGAGACAGACAGATAGATAGGGGCTTTCGCTTGTGTCATTTATTTTCCCGCCAGGTTTCATTGCAACTTTTCCGATGGGCAAAGAGATTCCGGCGGAGAAATCCCTAAATCTGATTCGAGGGAGGCTCTGTGATCCTACGTTTGTCTTCAGACCTCTTTCCGCTTCGCCAGACAGCAACTACAGGTCTGATTGCTTCACTTTTTTTCGATTCCTTTGCATACCCTAAAAAAAATAAAAATGGTCTATTATTACAGCAAATTGAAGTTAATTGTATCGACCTCTATCACGGAGGGCTGCAACAATTCCATCTTGCTTCTGGGCCCTCGCGGCTCTGGAAAAGCTGCTGTATGCTCCTCGCACCATTCTTCTTTCTACTCTCTCCGTTCTTGGCGTTTGATTTGTTATTTTAAATTGATTTCAGGTCTTGGATCTCGTTGTTGGTGATTTATTGGAGGAGTATCCCGATTCAGTTTCACTAGTATGTGTGATTTTTAGTATTATTGGAACTATCTCATCTCATCTCATCTCATCTTATCTGACTACAACCTTGTGTGATGATGCAGATCAGATTGAATGGACTCTTGCATAGTGATGATAATTGTGCATTTAAGGTATGATCACTCCAGCATTCTCATTTCCTAATATATTCATCAAATGACTTACATTGATTTTTCAGGAAATTGCCAGACAGTTGTGCATGGAACACCACCTGCTATTCTCCAAAATGGTAAATGTTCTTTTTTGCTCTTACCTGTTTTGCCAATGTTTCTGTTTCAATTGGCTTTGATTCTCTGTTGTGCTTCCAGGCATCATTCGATGAGAACTCGCAGTTCATTATAGCCATGTTGCGGTGAGTATATTTACCTTTTCGCTGTGTTGACATTCAACTCAGACTAACTGGCCGGATTTTCTCAGGGAATGTGGACTAGCCCATAAGACTATCATCTTTGTGCTTGATGAGTTTGACATGTTTGCACAGGCAAGAATTCTGATTTCTTACAACTTGCTCATTGTTTTTTAAGTCGATTTCCCTATGATAAAATTACTTTCTACCTTGTAACTTAGAGCCCATCCTAAGGTTGAGAGTTAGAGCATAATCTTTGATGAACTAAGGAATTGGACATTGGTGCTTTCTCTCCACTCACCCTATTATCGGCTTATGTATAGGGAAAGCAGCGGTTGCTGTACAGTTTGTTGGATGCTATGCAATCTGTTACGTCACAAGCTGTTGTCGTCGGTATTAGTTCTCGACTGGTATGAGCATAGCTATACAGATATACATGCTTTGGGGTTTAAGATTGTTTCTAGTAAATTTATCATTCTACAGTTGTGTGATTTTAATGTTTGATGACAGCTTACTTTGGTAGTTGTTAACACTACTCTGGTTCAATATCTTATAATATGCTGCCTCTCTCCACAGGACGCTGACCAACTTTTGGAGAAAAGAGTGAGATCTCGCTTTTCACATAGAAAAATTTTGTTTCTTCCTCCATCCAGGGAAGAACTTGATAGGTAACCTTTTCCTTTGTAATAAGCAGAAAACTATTCTTCCGATGAATTTGTTTAATTAACTGGAACTATCTTTCTAGTTTATTGGAACACCTGCTGTTTCTACCAGCAGACTCAAGCTTCCCCAATGGATATGTTTCTCAGTTCAATGAAAAAATTAAGGTATTCTAATATCCCCTCCCAATCAGTATTATGCCATGCTCAGCTTTTATGTCAAATCTTGTTCTGAAAAACTCAATACTTTCCAATTTAAAAAGAAAAAACTTGATGTGCAGAATATAACATCAGACACGAGATTTAAAGATATACTGAAGACATTTTTCAATGCCAATTCTACCGTCAACAGTTTGCTGAAGTTTATGTAAGTTCTTCAATTACAAGGTTGAGCTGTTTCTTAAGAATGCCATTTTCTCTGTGTTGAGGCTATCTCTTGATGTTAGGTTCCGAGCTGTTTCTTTGATGAATTTGGAATCTGGCCTCCTCTCTCTTGAGAACTTCAAAGCAGCACTTTCAAGTATGCAAAGGCAACCAAAGTTGGAAGCCATTAGAGGTATAACTAGCCGACTTCTGAGGATTATGTTTTGCTAAACTGTGGTGTTGCTTATACATTTTCCTTGGGAATATCAATTGGAATTAACTTTGTTGGGCAGATTGTTCCATACTGGAGCTTTATCTTCTGGTATGTATGAGGAGGTTAGAGGTGAAGGAGCAAACCTCATACAACTTCATCAGCGTGATGAAAGGTAACCTGTAAATTTGGCTTAAGAGAAAATGCGGGTTGCCCCTCGATGAAAATGATTTGAGATTCCATGTTTGTTCCAGAGTATAAGACGATACACGATTCTTTTCAAACCTCGGACTACTACGCACAAAATGTCTGCCTACGGGTATGTTTACATCTCCCATGAGATGCCATGGTTTAAATGTGGTGGTCTAAATGGTTGGCATGACAGGCATTTGAGCACCTGAGGGACCGAGAAGTTATATGCTACACAGAGAATAGAGGACAGTCTCAGACAGGTGAATACCGTCCCATGAGGCTTATGATATCAGCCTCTGAGCTTCATCAGGGAATGAGATCTCATGCGTGTTGCCCCGTAAGACCTTTTTTCGTTTTTGCTCTCGTTTTTTTCCCCATAATTTTGTAAGTTTAGACTTGGTGATAATTTTTTTTCTGCTGGAACAGGCCATTCTTCTCAAGTTATTGGACCATTGACCTCTGTGATTTTTGTCCCTTATAAGTAAGACTCTTTAGTGGCTGTGATCTGTATGTTTATGTTATGTCATGGTAAAGCTACTTGGTGTAGAACCAGTCCCTTCAACTTTGCCTTTGCTTTCTGTTTCTCTCCACCTGCCAGTTATCTATACATATAGAAGGAGAGAGTTTGTCAACACAATACACAAACAAAAACTTCAAGTTGGCAACATTCTCTACCACATTCAAACCCTTGTGAATCTCAATAAACATCAACCCTTCAGCTCATATAGTTACAAACACCTCATGCTAAGAGTTAAGACCCACACAAATTGGACACCTAAATTCTCACATTCATTCACTATATCCCAGATTCGCTCTCTTGCTTTCTGTGATTAGCCCAATGGAGTTTACTCTTCGGCTCCACCTTTAGTGTGCCATATTACGAGTATTTATCACCCTTCAACTCCATCTGATCGCAAGCCACAAAGAGATGCTCCAAGTCGATCATTTTTCTTCCCACTTTTGCTCCCAGGCTCGCCCAGGAAAAATATGGGACTCCATAAAAACGCTTTTTTCATTTTTCTACTAGGCATTGGTCTAAGCAAAGCAATCAGAGGTGATTCTTTTTGCTTTTCTTCAGCAGCTTTGACATATGATTCACGTTTTCATGACTTTCCTTAGCCCCACCCATCAGCCATTGTATAGCTTCAGCTGCTGCATCCTTCTCAGCACTCTTCTTGTTGCTGCAAGGCTGTCCCATGATCTGTGTCTCGTTAAACTCTACTGTTGTTTGGAACTTGTTGTTCTTCAATTGCTTTGTCTTATACATTGGTGCTGCATAACCAGCCCTAGTAAGTATTGTTTGGAGCTGACTCTTTGGATTGTCACCCCCCGGCCCATTTTCGGCCCTTGAAACCGATGTTGGTTGTGTTGACAATGCTGATGTTTCTAAAGGCCGAAGTATTTGGCGACCAAACACAAATCTTCCACCACATCCATCCTCAGAGACCAACAGACGTATAGCCGATAAGAGTTCACGGTGTGCTTGCATGTCCATTTTAGGATTAAGAAGCTGGAATGTTTTTAAAAAGTATTCATAACTCAGATGTCTATTCCCTAACCAGATCTGTTAAGACAGTTGAAATACCTGACAGAATAACAAAACAACAAAGTTGGGTAGTTTTGAGATTTTGTGAAACTCACTTTGTTATGTATTAGCTCGTCAAGCTCTTTCTTCAAGGTTTGGTATATCTCTGCAACAGCAGGTTCCATGAAAAACTCCAAGTATCCTCCCAACATTTTTAGGTGGCCATCCTGCAAAAAATACCAAAAACAAGAGGTTGGCAATGAAATTTAGGTCAAGCCTGACAACAAAGAAACACAAGTACAAGTAAAAACGATAGAGAAAAAAGCTCACAATGTCTCCTTTGGAAATGCTACCGCCAAAGAGAATAAGCGCAGAGTCAGAGACAGCTGTTGAATCCCTCAAGAAAACAGAGTTCACTTTTATCTTCTCGTTGAAAACCAACCACGGATATGGTATTTTTGTTTCCCGCGCATTTATAGAATTCTATGGGGGAAAATTGAACGTGATAAATTTCCAGGCAAAGAGTAGTGTTAGTTAAATCACTATCATTAATTTTCAATGGATGGACGCGTACTGAATAAAGAAGAACTTGGCCATCCTCCATTGTCTTCAGGGAAAATGATCTCTCATTATGCTACATGTGTCAAATATATGCTCAATAAGCAAAATGCGGAATAGAGAAAGGCCACCGCAGGACAGAGAAGTTCAGGAGAAGTACTCACCACAACCGAGCAGATTCCTGGATACAAGCCATAGCAAATAACTGCGCGGGTGAGATTTTCATCATTCCCCTCTGAATTGTAGATTGCAGGGTTTCCATCTATTAGTCCGGTATTTTTGAGTAATGAGAAGAACTCTTTTCGGAGAGAATCAATAGCTCTCATCGAATGTATTGACAGAAAGTTTTTCCAGCAGTAATCATATACAGCAGACTCTACCTCGGCTTTTTTCCACCCCTCATATGCCCGAACAAGTGCAAGATGATCACTGTTATCACGTGAAAACTGAGATTTTGCGACTTCTGCAAGCTGGGAAAGTTAAAAACGAAACATCATATCTTAGAGTCGTTCAGAGGACACAACATGTTATACCATCAGATTTTAAGACAAGACGTCTTTGGGTAAAACTACGTCCATAACAAAAGTATATTCAGAGAATAAGATGTACGGTCAACTCAACTTTACTAACAGAGAGACGGAGAACCATAAATGCTAATGAAGAGTATAACTGTAATTAACACAAGGTAAAAACTACATAGGTTAAGTTTCCCATCTTTTCCAGCCAGATGTATTGTGTTAAAAGTATAACAAGAGACCAATAAATGGTGCAAACTATATAGTGCTAGATAAGTAGTTGAACTGCATTTACTTTTATACATGGTGGGAGAAGGACTTACATCTTTCTTGTCCACAGGCGTCAAGAAAGGATCTCTCACACTCAGGCCAGCCGCAACAGTCAATATGGGATCAAGGCAACCAAGAATAGCTCCTAGTATGAGCATTTTTCCAAGCTTTGGCTCCATGGGAAGCTTGGACAAATAACGACCTGCAAAGAGTTTCATCAACATGAGATAAATTTCAGTCCTGCTACTCAAAACTGTCATGATTCAGCATATTTCCTCTTACCTAGAGTTGTGAGGTATTCATTTTCATCCAATGCCCCTATTATCTTCAGATATTCAATGGCCTTTTGAACCTGCGGGCAAAGTTAAAGAAACCAAACATGAAGCAAAAAGAAAAGAAACTGAAGATATTACTGTTTCTTTGATTATTATTAGATCGGTTTAAATCAAACACCTTCACCCGAGTGAAGTTCTAAATAGGAAAATCTAATCAAAGAATTAAACAAATAAGTCGTACTGCTAGTAGTTCAGGAGATTGCAGCGCCCTTGACAAGAACTCGGATATGCTTCCGAGATTTAAGCTTTTGATTTGCAGACACAGTGATTGTAAAGGCGTCCTCAAAATTTCAGGCAGCTGATATTCTGCAAAAGCATCATATACACACTTTGGGTAAAGATGATAACACTGTCCAGGTTGAACACGACCGGCTCTTCCTCTTCTCTGCAATCACAATAAATAGCATGAGAATCAACCAAAAGATCTCTTCCATCATTCTCAAAAGCTATCAACTCTAACAAACAAGTAATACCTGCTGAGCTGAAACCTTGGAAATCCAAGAAGGAAGCAAACAGGGGGTATTATTTAATGCATCATACGAGGTCTCTTTTGCCTTTCCACAGTCAATGACAAAAGCAACATCATTGATAGTGATGCTCGTTTCTGCGATATTAGTGGCAAGAACTATCTTTCTTACTCCACTTGCAGGTTCTTCAAATATTAATCTCTGCATTTACTCAAAATAAAGTAAACAGTTACTGATAAATACGGGTTCTTCCTTATACATGTATCGAATGCAAAGAACAGAGAGAGAAAAAGAGAAGAAAATGCAGACTACAGTTAACATGGATCAACTACAATATTGATATTATAGTAACACTAGCATATGATCCAGGTTGTCGTCAGGAGAAAAAACTATGATTCACCTGCTCAAAACTTGCCATAGAACCATGGCAGGCAAGTAGCATAACCCGGTCTGGATTGCCAAAAAATGGATGAATCTGGAGTTTTTCTTTCAGAGAGCTGATATCATCCCATCCAGTCATAAAAACTAAAATACCACCAGGACTCTCATTCTCACATATATGCCAAAGAAGAAATTCTATGAGATTAAAACCAATGCAATCAGGATTCCAACAAGATAAAGACTCTTGAGTCTCAAGTCTAAACTCCTTGAAGTTAGCCGCTCTCAGTGCGTCCTGTTCAGTGTTCACATAAGAGAAAAAAGAGATGAGGACCTAAAACGTATAATTAAACTACTGATATTCTTTTGCCGATAATACCTCAACGACAAAGGCAATTTGGCTCTTCCGTTTTCTTGGGATCTGTTTGTTCATCTTCCACGTTCTTTCTTGGCCATAATCATCAATTTGATTGTATGGAGTCAATCTGTACCCGGTCATCTCCAGAATATCCTCTAGGAAATAACTACGAACCGGATATGTAAATCCCTATAGTGAGAAAGAAAATACAAGTAAAATTTACTAGTAGCATCCGTGGGGTTAGTCAGAAAAAATAGATCAAATAATATCTAGTCAGTAAGAGATTAACAATATCTTGAAATATTCTAGCCAAGGACAACACATATTCATCCCATAAAGATTGAATAGTCATTTCCTTCCAAACAACCCATCACTAGTATATTCTGTTTCCTACTTACTGGAATGTGAATTACACCTGTCCCACCAAAGTATGAAGAGAAAAGCTCAGCATCTAAAGATGCACTCATCAGAATCAGCTTAAGCTCTGGGCGACGAGATAGTAGATCTTTAAGAATGATAAGCAGGAAATCTAGAACACAAAATTAATATAGTTAGAAACAAAATTAATATAGTTAGAAACCGCATTCAAGTCAAAAACGGGAGATGCATAGCACAAGTATACCTTCATTCATTCCACGCTCATGAATTTCATCCACAATAACATGAGTAACTCCTCTTAAATTTCTATCCACCAACAGCCTTCTCAACAAAACGCCTGTGGTGCAGAAGAGTAGACGAGTATCTCTTCCTCTAACACCTTCCAATCGAACTTTATATCCAACCTTGACGACAATTACGAAAGAAAGCAAAAGAGCTTAATCAGTAAATAAGTGAGGAATTCCAAGTATAAGGCTCCAAGCCAACTAGTTGGGTGGAACTCACGGATTCACCCAACTGCTCTCCTCTCTCACAAGCAACCCTCTCCGATACAGACATAGCAGATATTTTCCTTGGTTGAGTACATATGATATTGCAAAAAGCACCCCGGTTTGCTTCAATCTCAGATTCTAAAATAAACTGTGGAATTTGTGTGGTCTTGCCACAGCCTGTTTCTCCAGAGATAACAATAATCTGTAATACCAAAAATCAGGTGGGTTATCGAAACTAATACAAAAACAAGACTGTTGTCAACATTGACATTTGATTTTCTATTTCACACAGATGCCACCAATTCAGTTATCTGCTTTGCAGACCTGATTTTGTGAAATCGTTGTCAATACTGAATCCCTTTGCTTGAAAGCAGGGAGACTTCTCCGAGATTCCACCATTCTTCGACCTTCTACCGATGCCTAATCAATGGAATTCATAATAATTAAAAGGATAATGAAAAAAGCATAGAGGGAGAATACTAAGCTCTAAATTTGAAGGAGCTAATGAAAATAGATAGGTGACAACCGAACCTCCCAATATTCTTGTCGATCACGCAGCTGCAAACTCCTTGACCAAAGAATTTTTTCCAGTGTGGCCTTGGTGGCAGGCATGGGGTCTGGTTGCTCAAAGAGCGCTTCATCGGTAGCGATACTGCTTGCGCTACTAGTTCTTGAGAAAGAATTGGCAGGGAATGTATCCATCCTCTTTGAGTTTTTAGTGAGGTAGTCTTTGAGGTAAGCTTCAACTCTTATAAGAAGATCCGTGTGCAAGTTCAACTGTAAATTTTGTTTAAATATATGCTCTTTAAAAGGAAAAGCATCTTGTTGTATAAGGAGCAGCAGAAATTACCTCCCTGAGTGGCCTCTTGTCATCTAGATCAAACCTATAGTTGGGGAGTGGGATCTTACTGAACACAACAACCCTAGCATATGCATGACTGCAAAAAGAGATATCTATAAAATAAAATAAAAGAAAAGAAGAGAAGAGGAGCATATGAGTGTGATATTAGATGTAGAGGAGGGTACCTATACAATCCGAGGGTTGTAGCGAGAGCAGCAAGTTTATCAAAATCCCTTCTATCTTTTTTCTCCCTGGAAATAACTTCTTGCTTTACAGAATCACGCAAAAGCATATCAAAGTTTCTTTTCCATTCATCCAAGTTCTGCAAAGTGCAAAAGCTTATCTCTCTCAAGAAATGGTTCAAAAGGGAATTCAAGAAATGCTACTCGATTCAAAAGTTACCGGGTGGCAGTGAGAAGCTTCCTTGGAAACGCGGTCATCATAAGCGGAGACATAGCTGACGGGGGAGAGAGGAAGAGGATGGAAGGCGTAATCGGGAGGGATGGAGCGAAGGCGCTGGTTGGGCGGAACGTAGAGGGAAGGAGGAAGACGATTCTTCATCGCATATCCAAAAAACTCAAAGTCAAACGTAATCTCTTCTTCTTCTTCTTCTTCTTCTTCGTCTTCTAGATCCAAGGGTTAACGACTCTACTTACTTGCTCTGCTAACAATATTCCCATTTTACCTTTATACCCTCCACAATTTTGTAACTTTTTGAATTTTACAGTTTCTGTTTTTGCAGTCCAATTAAGTTTAAAATCAAATCTAGATTTTAGGATGTTTTCAACTTTCTCAAATACAAATGATATGATCGTGACTTGTGCGTTTAGAAGGGAAAAAAACAAAAAAGACAACAAGGGTTTTCCTTATTACGATCTCTGGAATGGGACCAAATAAACATATCAGTAGGTGTAACCCTTGACGAACATTCCTTTCTTGGCATCCTCGTTCTCTCCCTCGGCTGAGTATTTCCCGAGCTGGGCCAGTGAGTTGGCCTTTGCCCTCACCAACAGGGCCTTCTGCGAGGCCTCAATCTTCTCCGGCTTCCCTTGCCACGTCCTCAGCACAGAGTTCTGCAGGGCACGTGCGTAGGAGAAGGATACATGCCATGGGTTTGGGCTCTGGTTCATGGCGTTCAGGTTCAGTGTGGCCTCCGCCTCCGACTGTCCTCCAGACAGAAACATGATTCCTGGCACAGCCGGAGGGACTCTCCTTTTGAGCATGGTGAGCGTGAACTCTGCAACTGTCTCGGGAGAGGCCTTGTTCTTGTGCTCAGCGCCTGGGGTCACCATGCTCGGCTTCAACAGAATGCCTTCAAACATGACGTTGTTCTGCGCCAAGTAGAAGAACACCTCAGACCACACTTTCTCTGCCACCTCCAGAGTCCTCTCTATTGGGTGGTCCCCGTCCAGAAGGATCTCTGGCTCCACAATGGGCACAAGACCATTCTCCTGAGAGATGGCTGCATAGCGAGCCAGCCCCCACGCAGCTTCCTTGACAGCCAGTGCTGAAGGACCGCAAGGAATACTAACAACTGTCCTCCTGGACAAACACATACATATATACCAAAGAATCATCATCATCATCATCGTAACTAGGAAGAGCATTCACATCAATACATATGATTTACATGGTGAAATATTAGTAGGAGGACATACCACTTGGCAAAACGAGCGCCTTGCTTGTAGTACTCAGCAGAGCGTGAAGCCAAACCATCCAAGCCTTGGCACCAAGACTCGTCGTTGGATCCGGGTAGGGGAGACAAGCCCTGTAGAAAGAAAGACACACACACAAGGAGGAGGATTAATAATCAAATGGAGAGGCAACACAAATAAAATAAAATAAAAGTTGAAAAAAGAAAAAGAACCTTGTCAACTTTGATGCCAGGGACGATGTTGGCATGGCGCAAGCAATCGACAAAGGTCTTGCCATCCTTAGTGGACTGGTAAAGGGTCTCCTCGAAGAGAATGGCACCGGAGATGTAATCGCCGAGTCCAGGGGTGGTAAGCAGAAGCTGCCTGTAGGCCTGACGGTTCTCCTCAGAGTTATCAAGGCCAATAGAAGCGAGCCTCTTCCCACAAGTAGCATTGGACTCATCAATCGCCAGAATACCTCTCCCAGGGGATGCTATGCTTTTCTATTACGCAAATCAGAATCACTATGTTTGACTTTGCACAATAAGGTGATCCAGGGAAACAAAAAAAAAGAGAAAATGATACTCACGGCGGTTTTAACAAGCTCGTCGGAGTAAGCACCGGCGCGGATCGCAAAGGAGACTCGAGGAGGAGAGGCAGACTGAGACGGGTGGTAGAAGGAACGCTGAGAGATCCATGGAGAGGAGAGGGCATTAGGCTTAACGAAGCTCGCAGACGCCATAGTAGAAAGGATCAAAGTTTGTGGTCTCTCGGGGACTCCGCGGATCTGAATTGATTCTACAAAGGCGACGACTCTCTCACTACTTGGGCATCAACCAACCTACTCCCACCAATTGCCTCCGCCTATTTATATTTACCACCTAAATGACGCTTCTAACCTCCTCACAATTTCACATTTATGCAAAGACCATTAGAGCAAATTCTCCGTCTACCCAAACTACCCTCCCCTGCCTCTTCGTCTATGTCAATAGTTTTCACTTTTCAGTTCCAAAAGATGCTATAAGATTTTCTTCTTTATTCAATTACAAGACCCTTAACTAGCCAGTATGAAAGAGAGGGCCAGATATTACCTTCCTTATTAGTTGGGCCACGAAATGTCCATATAGAATACAAACAATTCAAGTAATTAGTTTATTGGGCCCCAATTGTAATGGGCTCAAACCAAAGCATGCATACTTCCAAATATTAAGTTGTAAAAGACTGCAAGTCCCGGTGAACGCATGCGATTTCAATTAAGAGGATCAAATGGACACCTCTCATAACAACTGACTTTGACGCTGCTTTTATGCAATTTGAGTGAGATGGAAATTGTTGACAATGTCTCTTTCATCTAGTGTTGAGTACCATCATAAACATACAACATTGTTGTGTGTATGTCTCTTTCTCTCTTTCTAATTACAATTCTATCATATTACCAAATCTTTTACACAGAGATGATTGTTTCATTGTCGGTTATGACTTCATACTCGTATATACGGAGACCCTTGTACAAATTATTCTAATTAATTAGAAAACTAACTTTATTTCTTCTTTATCTCAATTTCTGTTTGGCTATTCGGATATGATTTTGTTATACTGACTTTTTTTTTTGGTAATTAAGGGTTTGGGTGGGGGGAAAAGATGAATATAATGCCAATTTTAATCATAGTAGAAACTTAACTTTTTAATATATTATAGCCAAATTTGGAATTTGTTAATTAAAACATGCGTAATTAGTTCCCTTTTCCGCATTCGGATGAATGAATTGCCTGACCTCATTTACTCATTAGTCATCATAATTCACCCACTTCTTCTAGACTCTTCTACACTGCCTCGCGCCTTTGAAATTATAATAAATAAACGGTGGTTAACAATTTGGTCAGCATATCAAATGATGTTAAACGATAAAACCCCAAACGCGTCTTTGATACAGATCACATGCACATGTCACACAGAAGAATTGACTCTCAGATCTTTCTCGGTGTTTGTGTTCACACTTCGCCACGCTCTATTTAATTAAAACGATTATATATAGTAATAGCGAGAGTTAGTAGTGTTCCCATTCAACAAGAAAAGAAAGTTATTTGTCCTATAATGAAACCTATTGAGTATTGAGTAATTGGCTGGTTGGTGCGTGGGGAGAGCATAAGGTGATAGGACCACGTTGTTGTTGTTTTTCTTTTTTTTCTTTTTATGCACTTCTAAATTTGTGTCCACAACCTTATTTGAGTTTTAAAAAATATATCTGTCTCAAAGGATTAAATCTGGAATAAAAGAAAATAAACTACCACTAAACCACTATTTTTTTTACTGACCACATTGTTGTTTGTTTGCCAATTCTTATTCTACAAGACTTGTTATTCCCGCAAATTCCAATTTAAAGAATATCCCTCCATACCAACCAAGGAGGAATCGAATTCAGAACACAAAAAAATCAATCATATTATACTACCATTAGGCTAACAACTCTTTAATACAACCCTTGTTGTTTCTCCATTTTCTCTTAATTTGTCATTTTCATCGTTTACCTAAATTTATGATCATCGTCATCGATATAATTAAACTTACATGAGAAAAAACAACGTCTACCTATCTGATTGATCATCACTTCATGTCTTCATCGACAAACAAGAATGGAGTGGGACTTAGTTTATTCGAAAATGTGAAAAGCATTCCATAAATCACTTTTAATAACTTGATCCTAGGTTTTAATCCCGCCTAATATTTAAATGGAACTAGTTATTGCAACAATCTAATCCTTTTGAGAAATTGGTTATTTTGAGGAAAACAAAACTGAAATTATAAAATATTAAGCATAACTAAAATACTACTCTATCTATTTCAAAATATAAGATGTTTTAGGTAAAAACAAAAAAATTTATTTTTGTTATAAAAAATATCATTTAATATATAAAGAATGTCACACAATATTAAATAAAATAAATATAAAAATTTGAAAACATATTATATTTTGAAACATACTAAAACTCTTAATACTAAAACTCCTAAAACATCTTATATTATGAAACGAATGGAATATAATGTAAGAATTATACATATTGAGGTTTAACTTCAAAAAGAACTACAAACTTTTCCACCCAACATCAAATTGAGATGATTTAATCGTATAAACAAACTGAGGATTGATAAGACACGCACACGCTATTTATACCAAGATTATATTGGAATCACATCCCACGGAATGAAAACGACTGTTTGCTAAGTGAGGAGATGGTTAAGGTTTTGTAATTATGATGATGTTAACTAAGTGGAGAGACGGTCAAATAATTAGGTCAAAGAGAGTCGAGGTGGTTATCGCTGGTTGGCTAATGCGATGACTTAATTACATATCTTAACCCCAACTTAATTATGACCTTCCATTTCCACATCCTTTTGGACGGCGGGACACCTAAACCCCTCCCATCAATCTCTATTCCATTTTAATTATGGTTTCTCCTTTTTTGTAATCACAATAATTAAAAAAAAATGATCATTCATACTTCATAGGTAGCACGAAGTGAATACTACTTGAATACTATTGGAGAATTACAAGTAGATATCTGCGTCACGGGGGAGACAAGAAGCGAGGCGAGGATCGTGCTAAATCTTCGTCAAGTCAACAAATACATATATAAGCTTATTATATCAACTTAAATAAATAATCACAATTAGGGATATTTAATTAGTTGGTTCCCTGTCAGTTGTTAATTAAGAATAATCACAAACCGCCCACTTCCTTTTTATATTCAAGAAATGCTTCTCCAATGTTCTACACTTTAGTAAATCAATATATAACGTAGATGGAGGAATTATTATCGAAAGCCGTTTATAAAATATGAACGGGAAAAGATAACTGAAACATACTTATTCATGTTGGGAAATTCTGGGATTCGCATTGTGTATAATATTAACGAAGTGTCGACACAATTTACACTTTTTCATGTTGGGAAATTCTGGAAAACAGATCGACATTGAGTGTTTGAATAAAGTCAAAATATATCTTGATGTTTTCTTACAAAAAAATCACATATATATATATATATATTGACCGGAGTTAACACTATTTTTTCGTAGTAA
>VBRH01000178.1:44537-87009 GCA_014578085.1 Cardamine resedifolia | reverse complement strand
CAGATTGAGGAGAAGCCATGTCGTATCCACTTGGTCATGTCAAAATTTTAGCAGTTTTATTTGTTATCATATTCAGTTTCGGTTCAGCTATAATCATCACATTTTCAAGTTAAACGAAATCATGTGAGACTCACGTGGATGATCATTAAAGTTTATCAATGCAACCGGAATTAGTTTTTGATTAATGCAATCGAATGTAGTAGTTTCGTCTTTCTTTTTGATTTCGTAACTTCGTGAAAATATAAATCGAGTCCTGAGAGCTTCTTATCTGTCGGTGTGAGTGATAGACTCAAATATTTTAATGTTGTTTTGTTAATTAACAATTTTATTGGTAACTAAATCATTGATTACCATTTACTCGTACTAATCTCCGCTTTCAATAGTTTTTTAAGATATACTATAGTTATATAACAGAATTGTAAATTCGAACTTTATAGCTCAAGAGATATACATTTATATTATTAAGAATCAGAAATTTAAAATTGCATTGCTCTTATGGTATTTCGTAAGATTATGATAGTCACGTTTTATTTTTATTTTTTATAATATATATAGTATAAAAACCGGAAAAGAATCCTTGAAATGAGGAGAAAAAAACAGCGACGCTGCAGAGGGTGAATATTAAATAAAACGTAAAGTCTGGGGTTTAATTAAAATGTTGTGAAAGGTATATTCCTTTTGTAACCAGTGTCTCCGTTTTACAGGCGTGTAGGACACCCGAACCTGACGAGCCGTTCGATGCAATCTGAGAGGCAAAAAAAGAAATCTAACAGATAAAAATAAAAACAATAGTAGGGGAGCATATGGAGGATGATACAGAGGATTGGGCCACCTCTTCTCGCCTGCAAATCCAGCGTGGAGCCAATCAGTAGGCATGCTGTCCAATAATGTGACCCGTCCGAAGGTTGTTTTGATTCCTGATTCGTATGTAATTAGTAACGTTCTCTCACCTTTATTGTGAAAATGATCGACTCATCATCATCATACAATTTTATATTGAATCTTTTTTTTTTAGGCAGCTCTATTCATCGAGCCTATGCGTTTTTTTTCTTCTTCGTTAAATAAAGTGATTGGAAAAGTAAATGCTATGGTGCCAAAATATAGTACTCCTATTGATTTGGAGTTCTTCATCATTTTCATGTGACCTAGAAGGCTAGAAATATGTTTGTAACCGTTGATTAAATAAACAGAAATATGTGTATAACTTTTTTTTCTTAACATACCTAAAAACAGAAATATTGAATTTCTTTAACAAGAATATAACTAATTTAACTTTTTTTTTTTATTGTTTGACCGTAAAAACACGTTACAGGAGAATTGAATATATTAACATTGTTTTTTATTTCTTAGTTTAAAACATTAAATTGTATTAAAATAAAAATGTTTTATTGAGCGAGATATCTTATTGGACACTTTTACTCTTTTAAGGGCATAATCTTTTTATTTTTCACTAACTAAATAGTAATCATATTTACTGATTCGTTTCCAAAATTAGAAATTATGTTAATATCGATGGAGAACACATAATCACCAAAAACTTTTGATTTTCACATCCTCGTTCCGTGTTTGGTAGAATTATGAAAGTAAATCATCTCTTACTTACTCCGCTTAGATGAACATTTCTTTTGAGATTTTAGAAACATATGTTATTTATCAACATTGGCAACGTCGAAATATATTCAATATTCAGTTGAGAAAAAACAACAATTAATCATATCAACCAAATATGCTATTGAACTCGAATGGAAAATCTGAAAATCGCAAAACTGCTTCACCTGCTACCGTAGATGTGAAAGATTGTATGTCGACTTGGAAGGTTGTAGAAATGATCTTGAACTCGAATAGAAAAAACTAGAAAAATTGCATTACCGCTTCACATGCTACTGAAAATTTGGAAAGTTGTAGATCGGTTGAAACCAAGATAAAAAATCATCAAAGGAATGGTGACGAAAATGTGATAAAAACTCAATACAAAACACAGACCACCAAAAACACAACAAAAAAGGTCTTATCGAGTACGCCTGATAAGCCCAAAGATAAAAGATTAACTCAAATATTGTTGCGAAAAGCCTTTACTTTTGTATATATCGAAGAAATCATTGATTATCTCTTTCACTGAAATCAAAATATAACCATTGATTATCTCTTTCGCTATTACGTGAAATCAAAATATGGTTGTAAATTTTAAAACAAAACATATCAAGTTTAGTCTAATTGACAACAAAACTATAAAAGCTTCTAACTTTCGGTTGAAATACGCCGTTTTTTTTCTTTTTTGTCTATTTATCTTGTGTTTTCAAACGCATAATTTAGAGAAAAAAAAAAAACCGCGAGTTAAATGATTATTATGCGGTGAGTTATTGGACATAAAGAGAAGACAATAATAACATTTTTTTATTAATTTTATGAAGCTTATTAAATTTTAAAAGTAATATATTATAGCAATGAATCACATAAAGCTTTATATTTGATAATGCGATTAACAGAGGGATATAATGTTTTTGTTCGTGAAATTTGATTCAGATTTTCAATAACAATGTCAATTATAAAAATAAAAAGAAAGAGTGAATGAGTTTGGTTTAAAAAAGATAGGAATTTGACCATTATTGGGTAAATGGTAAAGGCGTAAAGCTACCATAAAAATAAATAGATTAAGGGGGAAAAAAAAAAAAAGAGTAAAACAGAAAAAACAGCTGTTTTCAAGTCGTGGACTAGCAGCTATAACTCTCTCTCTCTCTATTAGAAGAAAATCAAAACTCCCCAAATTCAATTTTGCCCTTTTTTTTGTAATTAATTTTTTTTGCTGGTAATGGAACCACCGCCTCCTTCTCTCTCCTCCACCGCGGTGGCCTCCACCTCCATCCCCACAGCCACGGCGCCAGTTCCTCCTCCTCCTCCTCCTCATATAACTTCATCTTACCCCGAGTCTCTTGACTCCTCCCCTCGTTCTCGCACCACCGATGGCTGGGACGAGCTTCCTGCTCCATCTGGCGGCGGCGGCGGTAGCGCCGTCTCTTCTAAACTACGTCTTATGTGCAGCTATGGCGGTCATATCCTTCCTCGTCCTCACGATAAGTCTCTCTGCTACATGGGCGGCGACACTCGCATTGTTGTTGTTGACCGTAACTCATCTCTCTCTTCTCTCGTCGGTCGTCTCTCCAACACGCTCCTCAACGGTCGCTCCTTCACCCTCAAGTACCAATTACCCAGCGAAGACCTTGACTCTCTCATCTCCGTCACCACCGACGAAGATCTCGACAACATGATCGAGGAATATGACCGTACCATCTCCGCCTCCAATTCCACCAAGCCCTCGCGCCTCCGTTTGTTTCTCTTCACCTCCAAGCCCGAAGCAACTCAGTCGATGGGTCAGATCCTTGAGAGCTCGGCCAAGAGCGACGATTGGTTCCTCAACGCTCTCAACAGCGCTGGCCTCCTCAGTCGAGGATTCTCAGATTCTGACACCAACGTCAACCGTTTACTTGGTTTGGACGATGCTCTTGCTCTCCGCTCTAATTCCGGAGACAACAACGCAAACAATCGAGATGGAGATGATGTCTCCGTTAAAAGCGCCAAGCAGCAGCATCAGCAACAAATCCAGCAGCCTCCGCCGCAGCAGCAGCAACCAGGAGGTCAAGATGTGCACTGCTTGCCGGATTCTCCGATGTTGGATACATCCTCGTCTTTTGGCTCAACTTCTTCCTCTCCCTCGCTCGCTAATCTGCCGCCGATTCGTGTCCATGTAGAGGAACCCGGCGGGGTTAGGGCTATGCAGGATCAGCGAAATCTGGGAATCGAAGAACAATTCGCACGATTCAACGTCGGCAACAAGCAACTCCAGCATCAGCATGATGACGGATTTGCAGCCATCTCCTCACCAATCGCGCTTCCTGCTGCGCCGGTGAGTGCGGCGACCATCTCAAATGAGTTCCAGACGAGAGTTATCTCGGACGACGAGAGATCAGATCACGGCGTGCCAGCTGGATACAGAAAACCTCCGACTCCGCGTGCGCTACCGCCACAGGTGAAATCAAATAGCGAGCTGCCATCACCCAAATCCGTTTCCAGGTACTCTTCTCCTTCCTCTTTTAGTTTTGATGGTAGATAGGTCAGATTCTGATGCATGTTTGGTATAATCAGTGATAGCAGTATGAACAACCCTATGTTTCACCAAAGACCTTCCGTCTATCAAGAACCAATTGCTCCGATGCCTTCTACTTCCACCTTAGTTACTGGTATGATCAATCCCTCTGATCCATCCCAGAACCAGAATCAGGACCCATCCTACATCCTTCAGCCGCAGCAGCAACAGTTCATACATGCTGCTGCTCCTCATTACATTCAGCACCATCCCTCTAGCGCCCTTCCTCTGCAGACTTACATCCAGGTTTACCCTTCGCAGCAGCAGCCGCAGCCGCAGCAGTCCTTCCACCGCCACCCAGGTCAACTTGATCAGCAGCCTTATCCTGTTTATTATGTCACTGCTCCTGTCCCACCTAGACCTTACAGTATGCCTGTGCCACAATCTGCAACCGAGGCTCCAGGGTCTCTCCCTTCTAACCATCCCCAGGCACCGCCCAACTCCACCATGATGCCTCCTCCACCTCCTAACAACCACATGCGAAGTGTTCCTGGTGCCAAACCTGACATGGGACAGGCTGGGATTTACACAACAGCCCCAGGTGTCGGCGGTGCTCAGATGGTTCACCAGATCCCTACAAGCCAGCCACAATTCATGGGTTATTCCCAGATCCATCACCCACCTCAGTCTGGTTCAGCTGGGAATCCCAACTATGGATTTGAATACGCTGACAATGCTCATACACATATATATTACACCCAACCTCTGGGACATGCTCAGTACCAGACAATGACCGGGCCTCCACCCGCCATGGTGATGCCTGATGGCTCTGCTGCTGCTGCTGCTAAGCTTCCTGCTGAGAACATGAGCCAACAGATCCGGAGTTCACAGCCATTGTGACACACAAGGAACTAGGAAGATGAACTACATACAATTTTGGAGGAAGAAAACCCCGGGTTGGTTTTTAAAACAGATAAATATATAATTACTTTTCTTTTACAAGTTGCTGCATCAATCAATCAAGAGTCTGTCTTCATGTTGGTTTGGTATTTATGGATTATATGTTAAAAGTGTTGTGTGAGTAATTAGAAAATAAGGAAGTAGTGGTGTTACTTCGTGGGATTTTACATTATAGTTGCAATGGACACTGGTGCTTTACCATTTTCCTCGATCTTATATCATATTATTATTATTATCATTCATTTATATTGTAAATGTATCACTCCTTTGATCATCTATCTATCTCGTTTTCCTATTTGTTGGAGACTTGAAGGCTCTAATATTGTTTAGAAAGAAAGACCAGAGGTTTAAGACATATGACAGAGTATTTTAAGAAGAATGTTTGTCGTCCTCTTCATGGCTTCTTCTTATCCATGGGAGCATAAGTACAAACAAGGGATCCATGTGTATGGTCTGGTCTTGGATCCACCATTCACACAACCCTACAACTTCCCAGACAAGGTGTGGGTGAAAAAGGTTGTGACAAAATCGACTTGTCTTGCAATGTACCAACATAACTTTCGCTTTTGAAAGAGAGAGCATTTTGTATCATTCACAAACCCTACTCTTTTCTCTCTCTCTCTCTCTATCCATACGTTAGATTCATGTTTCTTTACTCTTTCACAAGCAACAGAGAGCCTCTCCTTGAATCAGATTTTTCTATATTCTCAGATATTTTCATGACAGAGGTCACTTAGTGGAGATGTGTCTTCTGTGATTTTGTGCATCAGAAGCATTGAAGCACTGGCAGGCCTGATTGGGTTACAAAATCTGAACCAAATCTCTCTGTGGTCAGCTCCCCATACCTTGCGTCAAACCAACTGAATCTTAATGGGTTCTTCTTGTCTTCTGTCTCTTTCCTGTCTGCAATTCTGTCTTTTTTTTTTCTTTTACTCTTCTGACACTCTTTCAGTCTCAGCTTCATGCTATAAATCCTTTATCAATGAACTCCCTTTTTCTCATCCCACTTTCTCTTTTCTCCATTTGTAGACATTAAGAAGCATCAATGGACCCAAACACACCTGCAGACTTCTTTCATGGGTCTTCCAAGTTTCATACATATTACTCGCAGACCAAAAAGGGCGGTGGGGTAATCGATCTAGGCCTCAGCCTTAGGACCATACAACATGAAACTTACCTCCCATCGGGGCAAAGTGAGTTTCTTTGCTGAATAACCATGCTTTCACCTCATCGTTAGTTAGTTTTCTCAATTCTCACTAGCTATCTTCAATATCTATATGTGACTCAAAGTGATAGGTCTCGATGGGTATGGAGAGCTCATAGACTGGTCGCAGCCCAGCTATAACAGCAATACACTGCTAAAGAATGAGGAATCTGGAAACCAAAGACTTGCTCAAGGATATTACAATGATGAAGAAGAGAGCAGAGGAAAATTGGCTTATGTAAAGGTAAATATGGATGGCATAGTGGTAGGCCGCAAGGTTTGCCTTCTTGATCAAGGAGCTTACTCAACTCTTGCTCTTCAGCTCGACGATATGTTTGGTAAGCCGTGTTCTGATCCCCAAGCTTCCAGCTACAAGTATGTTTCAGAAGGTTTTGCCACATCAATTTGAATTTGCAGGGATGCAGACCGTGTTGGGATTGAGGCTGTTCCAGGCTGAGTCTGAGTTCTCTTTGGTCTACAGAAGCAAAGAAGGTATCTGGAGGAACGTTGGGGATGTTCCATGGAAGTAAGCTCTCACACTCTCTCTATACAAAGTTGCCTTTTACGTAAACCGCTTTTGTAATTTGCCCGAAACTTCAACTATCTATATAGGGAGTTTGTCAAAAGTGTGGATCGGATGAGAATCGCAAGAAGAAATGAAGCTCTTCTTCCCTTTTAAGCTTTTAAGTCGAAAGTTCTCCCCTTCTGGGGAGTTCACTGTTTATCTAAGATCTTAGCTCACTTGTGGTTCTAATATTCAACATCTGATGTAACGGAAGCTCTAAGCTATAAATACGATTATGAAGAGAGAGAC
The DNA here is from genome assembly GCA_014578085.1 of Cardamine resedifolia. Lineage (NCBI taxonomy): Eukaryota > Viridiplantae > Streptophyta > Magnoliopsida > Brassicales > Brassicaceae > Cardamine > Cardamine resedifolia. The sequence continues at coordinate 79,950 of VBRH01000178.1, read as the reverse complement.
ATCTTAACAACCACCAACAAGACTGGGACAAATAAAAAACATAACAAAACAAAACAAACGGTAACAACATTAGTCTCATCAGGCTTATGCTCCAAGTGCTTGCACCTTCATCTTTTAAAACAAGCTTTATGTTCTGACCTCTGTGCAAGTCTCTAGATGTCTCAATCGCTGGCCACAGGTAATCTGTCGAGAGTATCGTAAACATGCCTCATGGTAGGCCTTTTCTCTGGACTGCTATTCACGCAACTGATTGCAATCTTAAGAACAGCGACAATCTCATCTTCCTTATCTGCCTCAGGAGCCAAACAAGGATCAAGAACATTACACAATGGTTTCTTCTCCTCGATGCATAACTGTATCCATCGCACTAGATCCATTTCCGATGTCCCCGCCTCCATTACCGGAGACCTACCCGCTATCAATTCCAGTAAAATGACCCCATAAGAGTAAACATCCCATTTCTGTGACGGTTTTACCATCTTGAGAGTCTCGGGTGCCTGATAGTAGGAGGCAGACGAAGAATGAGCAGTGAACTCCGAGGATACGCTCTTGTGATGGTGTTGTTGCCTCTCTTGCGGCTGGTGATCCGTTTGGATGATTCTGTTAGACTGCATGGTCGGAGATGATCCTCCAGCAATGTTAGCCAACCGTGATAGTCCAAAATCAGAGATCTTAGGTTCCATGTCCTGTCCGATGAGAATGTTGCTGGGCTTGAGATCTCCATGGACATATTTCTTGGGACTAAACTCATGCAGATAAACAAGCCCTGTCGCAATCCCTTTCACTACTCTCAGCCGTTCAGACCATGCCAACGGAGAGACGCTCACCATCCCCGGCTTTCCTGTACAGACACACACACATATTTACAATGGCTTTAAATGATGTGACTGAATGATGGCATCCCGGAATGAGAAAAGGGTGACTCACCGTGGAGGGCAGTTGCGAGGTTACCGTTGGGAACATAGTCGTAGATGAGAAGCTTCTCATCCACAGACCAATAATAAGCTCGAAGACTAGCTATGTTAGGATGTCTCAGTTTCCCTATGGCTTCAACTTCTGTCTGAAACTCTTTGAATCTCTGAGACCCTCCTTCCCCCAATCTCCGGACGGCCAGAGTGAGCCCATTCTCTAGAACCACTTTGTACACAATGCCAATTCCGCTCTTCCCAAGAACGAAAGCCGACGCCTTTAGCAGCTCCTCCAGGTTAAAGACTACCTGAGCGTCGAGGGCCACAATGTCGCAATGCTCCACGTTTTCAGATAGCGTTTCCGATTCATCTTTCCTGAAACACAAACAACACTCTGCAGCCCTTTTCTTGGAGTCTTTCTCGAATCCGAACTGGTTCTCGCGGTTACAAGCGCAGAACTTTGAGTAGCAGTAAGTGAAAAGCAAACCAACGAGGCAGATACCGATGACGTCGCAGAGAACAATGGCGATGACGGAGCTTTTGCTCAAACCACTTGATTTTTGTTTGGATTCAGAATTACTATCAGAATCCTCTGGTGGGTTGTTGCTTGGGATAAAAGGGTAGGAGGCATTAAGGCCGAGCTCATTTCCTGGGCAAAGCTCCTTCAATGGCGGGCCGCATAGCCCAGTGTTTCCGATAAACGCTGTTGGTCCTCTGTTCATCAGAGCACCGGTTTGAGGAATGGGACCGGAGAGATTGTTGAAAGTGAGATCAATGTAAACCTTTTCAGGAAGATCGCCCAGAGCAGGTGGGATTGAGCCTGCGAAGTGATTATGAGAGAAATCAGCAGTTCCTTGAAGATTAGAGAGGTTTCCGATGTCACTGGGGATGGAGCCGTTGAATTGGTTGAAGGCAAGGTCGAGTTTCTCCAGAGAGACGAACGCTGAGCCAAACCCATCGGGCAAAGAACCAGAGAAGTTGTTTCGGCTAACATCGAGTGTTCTCAGCCTGTTGCATTGTAGAATCGACAGTGGTAACGAGCCGTAGAAGAGATTCTGAGACAAATCTAAGGTCTGAAGAAGCTTAAGACTACCGATCTCGTCAGACAAGGACCCATCAAAGGAATTGCCGTAAAGAACTAAACTTTGGAGTCCCTGAAGCTGGAAAAGCTGAATAGGCAACGACCCATAAAACCTATTGCTCCGGAGATTCAAGTGACGGAGACTGGAGAGAAACCCTAGAGACGAAGGGAGAGAACCGTAAAGCCTCTTCCTGGGGATACTTAGAGACACCACCCTGAGTTCTTTGCAAGTAACACCGTTCCAGGAACAGGCGTCATCGTCCGATGAGTTCCAGTTGCTCAGGGAACCAGTAGGATCATCGTGAACGCTCTGCTTAAACGTCAAGAGCGCGAAGCCCTCGTCGTTTAAGCCACTCACAGTCAAATGGGGAATGCAGTTACAGAGAAGAGCAACGAAGACGATGAGCGAGGCCAACATTTCAGATGCAAATTAGAACAAAGAGACGAATGTTAGGCTTTGTTTGTATAAAGAGAGAGAGAGAAGAAGAAGGAGGAGGGAGTGACAGTGATGGAGTAGAGAGTAAAGTGTAAAGAATGAAAGATACTCTCGTTGAGGAAAAAGGAAGAAGAAAGAATACAAAAGGTAAAGAGAGCTCTGTTTTTTTTTGCATTGGGACAAGAGACTCAACGAAAAAAGAAAGGACTAAAGATTGAGAAAAAAGAGGTTGAAAGTTGGACAAAAGAGAAGCCATGGCGAATTAACCCATACGCTAATTTGACGCAAGTTGCCATTAATCCATTTTTATCTACTAAACATCTCTGTCAGTTCTTAGCTTTTTTTGACCAAAGTTATCCTAATCTCTTGTGTAAAGATGTTATTCAGAACTTTATTCAAATAGTTACATCCTTTTTAAATGCTTTATTTTTGTCAGGATTATTGTTTTATTCTGGAAAAGTATTTTATGGGTCCTTTGATTGATGTGTCAAGTGTCAATGTAGGTAACATTTACAGTGTTTTGTCCTCTTGTATTCATCTATCTTCTCAACTTTCCAATAGATTTATTACCAGTTCACCTGTATTAACGATTCTAATATCATTTTGTAATTCGTAGTATTACACTATTAGTATTACTTAGTGATCGTCGTCATAAGATTCCACGCTCCTTGTTTCTTTAATTCTATCTTTATTCCCCGAGGCTTCTTTTACAGTATCACCCTCCTCTTTATCTTCCTTTACCATTACAAGTACCAATTAAAAAAAAAAAAAACAGCTCATCTTTCTTATTTTAACTTTTAATCTTAACTTCTTTTTTTTATTTTCAATCTGAAGAAAAACAGGTGGTGACTACATTTTTCCGTAGAAGAAAATATATATATAACAAGAATAAAGAAAAACAGAAAGGAAAGGTAAACGCTTAAATTGATCAAATTTTGTCTTGCTTTGTTAAAGGTAAAATAAAATGAGAACACTTTGTCCAACCCTCGTTGTCGTTATTATCGTTATTGTGATACGATAAATTGTCGATAAGTCGACTTGTGAAGTGTGATATTTCGTAGTTTAGGATAGAGCCCTAAACCTAAACGCAGAGAGAGTGGGGCCCATTTTCTCGGCGACGACTCCGAGGGGGTAGGGGGCACAGGGGTCGTAAATCAAACGATTGTGGTTTTAGCGTCATAATAACTATTTTGGGGGGCAAAAATTATAAATACGGAAACATTTGGGGACTAATGTGGCTTTTCTTTTCCGGCACGATTGATCAATTCAAAGGGAGACGAGAAAGAAACAAAATGGGAGAGGCTGCGATCAGAAGCATCGTAGAAGCGATTCACTCATCTCCGACGCAGGCCGTCGTGTATCTTTCCGGCGGTGCCTCTCTGGTTGATCTCTCTCTAATCTCTATAGATAGTATGTGATTGTTCTGTGGTTTTGGAGTGATCGAAAACTATATTCACAGGCTTTAGGTTGGTTGATGTCGGTTCCAGGAGCTTCGAACACAATTCTGGAAGCCGTGGTTCCGTATTCGAGGGTTTCTATGGTCCAATTACTCGGCAGGGTTTGTTCTTTAACCTCAATGAATGGCCAAATCGTTTCGGCTTTCCCTACTTATCAGCTGATTATATATAATCGCTCTCTCTCTCTCAGGTTACGAGCCAACACTGTAGCCAAGCAATGGCCAAGGAGATGGCTTTGTTAGCCTATAATCGCGCGCTTAAGCTCTCTAAACCAGGTTCTTACTTCACATTTCGCTTAAACTTGACCTTTCTTGTTGTTGTTGTTGTTGCATCTTTGCATTGGATTGGATTGGTCTGACTAAGTAAGTTGGTGTTTTAGGATTTCCGGTTGTTGGTGTGGGTTTTACAGGATCATTGGCTACTTCTCGTCCAAAGCGTGGCGATCACAGGTTATGCATTTCTCGAAATTAAATTGTTTTGTTTGTAATGTTAGCTATCAATAAGTTTTGTAATCCAGACAATTGTTGATTTTCTTGCATGACCGATTATGCTTTCTATTATTACTCATTGTTTTGTTTGTTCCGCGAGTAGGTTTTTTTTGTCTATGAGAGCATCCGACCGAAGCTGGGTATCTTCAGTCACTCTAACAAAGGTGCTTGCAAGACTCTTTCTCCCGTTTGCCTTTACTCTTTAATATCAACTACTCATGTGTTTTATCTTATTCTGGACAATTTTAGAACCTGCGGAGCCGAGAGGAAGAAGATAAGGTGTCAAGCTGTGCACTGATCCAGGTTTGTTACAAAGCTAATGACAATCTACTACCTGCCTAGGGGCATTGCTGTCTTATTTTCCTTTATTCCTCTGGGCCAGTTGTTATCCATACTTCCCCTCAGCTCGCATAACTTTTTTAAAAGCATTGTACCTTGAAGTTCATCATGGACTCCGTTCTTAAAAACTTCTCTGCTCATTATCTTAGGCTATGGCCAAGGCATGCCAAGTTTCTGGGACACTTGACTCTGGCTTGACCGACTCTGAGGTGCCCTCTGAGTCTCAAACCCAGTTTACTGAAGAACAAGAACTAGAGCAGCTTATAAATGGGCACTTGTGCTTTAAGATTTATCCATTTGCTGGGGGTCAGATTTTGACTTAGAATGTTTTTAACTGAATCTTGCATTTGGTGCCGCTATTAATACTGTTGTTCTACCTATATGGCAGAAGCTTACGGGTTGGATGAAGATAGAAAGATTATACTGCCTGGTTCTTTTAACCCATTACATGACGGTCATCTCAAGCTGTTGGAAGTTGCTATGAGGTAGGCTGGTATGTCTTTGTTATTTGCTTTACGAGTACTGTTTCTCTTTCAGGCGAACCGTGGTTAATGCTAATGATTATGTATAACCTGAGTCCTCTGTGTATCTATCATCTTCTTTGACTCTTTACTGCTCTATATTTCTTAGTTGAATCTTATATGCTATATTAAGCAAGGTAATTAGTAATTGTTCATTTCTTTCGTTTTGCCCCACATTTTATGCTATAAGAATTGATTATGTTGTTGGATTTTGGAGAGGCCTCTGGCATTTTGATTTTTTTTAATTATCTCCGTACTACAAATCAGATAACTGTTTTTTATTTTTTTTTCTGTAAAATTAGATGTAAACAATCTCACAAGCAGATATTTTTCTGCAGTGTATGTGGGGGCGGGTATCCATGCTTTGAAATATCCGCAGTAAATGCCGACAAACCACCGCTTTCAGTTTCACAGATTAAAAATCGTGTCAAGCAATTTGAAGCAGTTGGTAGGCTGGATCTTTTTTTCACTCACTATTTATTCATGTTTGTAATCTGTGCAAGTGTCAGTTTTTTGGTATCTCTGAGTTACAATAATCTTATGATCCAGATGGTTTTCCACCTAGGGGAAGAAGACCAATCAGTTCTGTGATCCAGATTCGAGTTATAATTGTTTCCAATGCAAGTTTTATGTCTATTTACTTGTGCCATCGTTTGATATTGGTTTTGTATCCGGTTGGCAGGAAAGACGATAATAGTATCAAATCAGCCATACTTCTACAAAAAAGCTGAGCTCTTCCCAGGAAGCAGTTTTGTAATTGGTGCTGACACTGCAGCAAGGCTTGTTAATGTATGTAAATACTGAACCTTTTCCTGATCCTCCTCTTTTGTTTCTTTCCTTAGCCTACAATTAGATTTGTATGCTATAAGTCACAGACGTTTGAAGTGCCCTATTATCTTCCAATTCCACACTATCAAAGAAGAATAAGGAACTTATCTTCTTGCAGCCAAAGTACTATGAAGGAAGCTACAAAAGGATGTTGGAGATACTTGGTGATTGCAAACGGACAGGTTGCACTTTCCTCGTTGGTGGCCGCAATGTGGATGGTGTATTTAAGGTTTGACCTAAGCACTAGAATCTCGAGTAATACAGTTTTATTCTCTTGCGTTGTCTATGAGATTGTATGCTGTCTGCCTTATCCGTGCTCCCCTGCAGGTTCTTGAAGATCTTGATATTCCAGAGGAAATCATCGACATGTTTATCTCAATTCCAGCAGAAATATTCCGGATGGATATATCCTCTACAGAGATAAGAAAAAACCAAGGGGGTGTTTCTTCATAATACACAAATATTAGTGCCTTTATAACCTGCATGAAAGTCCTGGCTCACAAGACAGTTTCTATAGTGCAATTACTTTTTGATATGATCTGTATTGTTCCAATCTATTCTTTATTAAGGAGTGCTTACGTATTGTACAAACGTGCTGTATCAGCTTGGAAAAGAATATTTGCTTTTTTTCTTGCCATGCTTGTGTAAAAATAAGAACCAACGTTCTTTGCTTGGTTTTATGCTTTTCTGGGACCATAATCTCTTGCAGTTGCCTCAAAGTTTCACTATCCAACCCAAGCTAGATTTCTTAAAAGAATTAGATAGAAATCAATCAAGAATCCAGTCATACAGGAATACCGGAGGTTGGTGTGATTACAGCTTTTCAAGGAATGGGAAAAATGTATTCCTCTGGAAGGTAATGATCTCGATTGCTTTTCTATTTCTGTGTATGACTATTGCATACTTGTGTTAGTTTTCCATGAATGATATGCATTAGATATTGTAACATAGATGTTATCTTATTTTGTAAACTCTACCCAATCTGATTGTTGCTCTTAACTATCTAGTTCTGCTTGTTATTTTCTCATCCAAAATATGCACACCTTTTTGCCTGATTTGATAGCTACCCTTTTTTCGACTTGTGATGACCCACTGCTACGAGCTTCACCTGATTTTTGGATTTTTGGTTTTAAGTATGACTGCATCGGGAGACATAGATATAGACATTTCAAAACTACCTTGGGTCTTTTGTAATTGCTAGGGTTGTCTTTCTGGAACTATATACTGGACAACATGTTTTTGAGAGAAGCAGTGTACGAAAAGGCTGATGGAACAGCAGCAGCACATGAGACAAAAATAGGCAGCATATGTTACTGTGAAATCGAGGAACATGAATAGATAGTTATGGCGTCTTTCATTTTCCTTTTCTCATGTGACTATTTGTGCTGTTAATTTACAATCCAGTAGTCTTCAAGGTGAAACTGTAGGGAAAATGAAACTCAGTCAATCGTTGTATGAGCTGCATACATTTGAGTTTGTAGCTAGCCCTTGTAGTTATAGTTACTGGAATAGTAGTAGCAGTCCATAGAAAGAACTTGCTCTATATTACTTGTATAGGTTTAGCTCTGTCCAAGAACTCCCAAATGTTTATTATTCTGTTTCTGATAAACTTGATTCTTAGGGTGCTAAATTAGTATGTACTCCGTCTTTAAACGCGGATTTTTAGTACTAGGAATACTACATCCAAGAATCCTTTGTAAATCAAATAACTTAAACTACAAGAATAGGTTGGCTTTCGTTCCTGTAACCTCAAATGAACTACTCGACCTTGGTGGCCCTAGGAATTTTGATGAGAACCTTGGATTTGAATACTTCAAGTAGCTTGTTCTTCTCTTCAGATATGTTCTGGATGAAACTGTCAATGACCTCTTGAAATCGCAGGTACAAAACTGGAATGGTCATCGAGCAGACTAAGCCTGGAAGCGTGTGATTGATACAGTTATTAGAAAATAATGGAGGACATCAAAAAGAGAAGGAGATGACAGGTCAGTTAATTGTGGTCTTACATATATACAAAATGGTGAGGAGGCTGATGTAGCTACCAATGGTGTCTATGATGGCCACATACAGGATGGTCTGCCAGATAAAGTCAATAAATGAACAAGGAATCTTTGAAATTTGTATGGAAACTAGAAAATAGTGTTACATGGGTAGTAAAGATTCACCCAGAGAAAGGTTTTGATGTCTTTCCCATATGCAATCTCATAAAGCATAAGGAGAAGGGCCTCCATCTCTGAAAACAAGGCTCTAAGTGGGGAATCTGGTAGATTGATCTCTTCAGGAGTGGGAGGTCTCCTGTGTGAGATCACAGAATTAATGAAACGATAAAGCTGCTGCTACTGTTATATTTCTTTCATTCCTTAGGTACTAAATGGTAAAGATGTGTATATGTATTTGGTAGGTGTACCGAGTGAAAAAGAGTTCCCCAAACTTGGCCCAGAGAAAGAGGAGGAGCATGAGGAGTAATATGATTGAACAGAGAAGCGGGACAAATCGAGTCTCCATGATCTCCAAGAGGAACCAGAAAAGTGTGGTCATTACAAGTGTTATCGCTGAGTTTTTCTTGTCCATCCACAGACAGAAATCCGCCACTGCAACAGCATTTCCAACAAGGTAAAGCCGGTAAGTCTCTTTTTAATTAAATTTTGTTTCCCCTAAAATGTCTTAATCATATTTTACTATATGAAAGTGGTCTTTATGGATTCATTATTCAAAAAGTATTAGCGAGTAGAGGAGAAGAAGAAAGAGTTTGTGTATACGAAGAAAATGATAAGTAGATTTTTATGATGTCACCTGCTCCTCGGCCAAGTATTTGATCCACAAGAGACATTGTTGTTGGGATGATTCTTAAAGCAGACCTGCAATCTCCATAAACCATTGTTCAATCGGGATTTTATATATAAGTTAGAGAATTCACCATTTAATCTCTCATGTCAGTTTTTTTTTTTCTTCTTTTTTGGGCATGCTTTTTAGTCTTTATTAAACTATAATCATTGCTTAAAGATGGTAGTAGCTTTTAATATCCCAAACGCCATGGGGCTCGTTTCCTCGTGTTATTATTTGTTAACAACATGTTCATACAAATATATAGGATAAATATTCTATTTATTCATGCAAAAGATTCATTTCGCTTTTATAAAATTATCTTATATCCCACTATTATTAATTAGCGTTGGTTTCTCTCTGGAAGATTATAACACTACATTGTCATTTGGCAGGTTTATTTACAAAGTATATACATTTAGCCTGAGTGCTAGAAATTAATCTTACTTCTTTATACCAACTACTTTAGCCTTGAAATCTTTGAATAATATATCTGAAAGCTCCAAGTAAGAAATTTTTCGGTTAGTGTTTTTCTTGATGATAAATTTTTTTAGTTAATTTGTTAGTTAAAAGTGAAGTTTAATGGTAGAAATGTATCTATAGCTCTTTAACAAAACCCAAAAAAAATAAAATCTATCAATAGCAGCGTACGGCAAATCACCATATATCGTATAGTCGTATATACCGTTGTTTATGCGGGGACTATATGGTAGATATTTTTTATTAAAAATATATATAAACATTAAAAGATAGTCAATATATGCGTGTATATATATATTTACAATGTCATAATAAATAAAAATATAAAAATAATAGTTATGATGAAAACTAACAAAGATTTATGTATATGAATATTAGATGTTTAAAATTCTTATTTGAGAGAAAAAAAAAACAAATTATCAAATAATTAATAAAAATGAAATAATATAAAAAATGACGATATAATCATCTTATTTTAATTTTTAGGTTATTTTTTTATTGGAGAAAAACTATGTAGTTATGTTAAGATTTTCTAAAAACATTAACAAAATGATTCAAAAAATTTTGGAACTTTTTTAAAAATGCTGTATATACGGTATACATCATATATATACTGTATATACAACCGTATAATTGTTATACTGTATATTCGATGTATATACAGCCGTATAATTTTTATACTGTATAATACTGTATATACTGTATATACATCATATATATATACTGTATATACAGCCGTATAATTGTTACTGTATAATAATATTGTATAGTTAAAATACAATAAAACTGATCACCGTACAACATATATAAACTATATATACGGTCGTACATACCTTATTTTAGAACACTGCAATATCTCTATAAAAATTTCACTTGAGGAGATTCAAATTAAGGATGAATTTTCTTTTGCATGAGAACACATCGAGATATGTAATTATGTATATTCAAAATTATTTAGAAAGACAATTTTTTTGGTTAAATATTTAGAAGAAAAAAATCTAAAGGTTTATATGTCTTCAACTCTATATATAAGATCGTAGTAGTAGTAGAATAAGAGGTATGTCTATGTGGATACAAAAAAAAGACATTGGCCTTAACCCCCAAATAATAAGCAAATTTTAGAGTTCCAATTTTCAAAAAAAAAAATGGTATATTGATGAAATATATATTTTAGTGTGATTTTTCTTGAGTTTAAAATTTTATTTCATATATTAAGAAAATAGTGTTAATTATTTATAATATTACCAAATTTATTTCAAATTTTAGTATTTTTATAAATAAAAAATAGTGAAAAAATAAATTACAAAATAAACTATATTTGATAGCTTCATAAATGTTTTATAACTTAAGAAAATAGTACAAAATTTATCTTCATACAAAAATATGTATATTATCTCTAATTTATTATAAAAAAATAAATTTTAGTTACAATATAGTTTACCACAAAAAAATGTTTATAAAACGATTTTTTTGCCTTAGGTCTCTTAAACTCCTCACACAGCTAGAACTAAGTTTGGACAAAAAAACCAGAAATCGAAGAACCGAATCTGACCCGAAAAAGTGGTACCAAACCCGAACCCGAATTGACAAAATACTCGAATGGGTCTTAAACTCCTATACCCGAAAAACCAAACTCGAATCCGAACCGAACAAAGAACCGAATGGGTATCCGATATACCCGAAATATAATTATATACCTAAATATATTAATTTTATATATACTTTATATAACCCAATTACCTAAACTTACAATTATAAACCCTAATATATCAATGATTTTAAAACCACAATATCTAAAAACCCCTAGAATAACCAAAATATTTGAAAATTTTAGTTATATTTGTGAAAATTAACCAAACTTTATTCAAATTAAACAAATTTTATTTTTTCATCCAATATTTCGGGTACCCAAATGGGTCTTAAACCTTCAAACCCGTAAATCTGAAAGATCCTACCAGAACCCAAATGAATATCCGAACGCCCAGATCTAGCTTGAACATAGTTTATTTTCTTGCCAAAAAGTCTTTATATATTTTGAAGACTAACTTTGTAGGAAACAAATATTTTGAAGACTAAAAAAAAGTCCAAAAGAGTGATATTGGTTTATATTTACAATATTATTAAATTAATCAATAATTCATTGGCAAATTAGATTTGAAAGTATAATTTTGTTCAAGCCTCAAATATAATTAAAAAAAAAAGATAAGTAGAACTATCAAAATATGACGTCCGAAAAAAAACTAAAAATTTAGTAATTGATGTTAAAAAAATGAAATTCTAGTAAATATGGGCCTATAGCTTTAAGTAAATAATAGTAGTCAATCAGAGTTCAGTGGGCTATGGATTGGGCTCCAGTAAAGTCCAAATAAATAAAATTTTGGTTTCGTTTAAAATACAGAACCCACTCATCGTCGAAACACACTATTGTAACATTACACACGCTCATCATGAGCGCGTGTAGAAAAAAAGTGTGGACTAAATACAGAACCCACCAAAAGCACTGTTTTAACCTAAATATGATTTTTTAAAAAATAACACAGCGCGTGAACAAATGCTGAACATCTTGATTTGTTTTTCTTGTCCCATGTTTATTTCGCATCTATATATTTCTGATGGATTACGTCCCATGAGGCCATGACCAGTTTACAAAATATGGGTTACATAACTATTTTTTTATTTTTTATAGATTAAATTATTTTTAACAATATTTATTTCTTATCTTTTTTGAAGTATTAATAAATCAGACACGCTTTTGTTAATCAAATGTATGCATTCAAACAAATACTTCCATTATAGAATTTATACTAAAATATCAAAATTTAGAGGATACTATAAACCAATAGAAAATTTGAGAATAAAACCAATCAAATTTATTGAAATATACAGACCTATGTAGTTATATTCATTATTATTTCATATAGATTTGTTTTAGAAAATTTTCGGGGATATATTCGTTGTGTGTGACTTAATTTAAACTGTAGTAAAATAATAATTCAATTAACATAATATTAAATCATGTAAAGGTTTAAATATTGTATTTAGAAGATGGTAAGATAGTAAAATTTAAAGTTTTAAAACCTATTTTTTTATATTCGTTATATTTGTTATGTAGATACGTTTTAGAAAATGTACGGGATATAGTTGTCGTGTGTGACTTAACTTGAACTGTAGTAAAATAATAATTCAATTTAATAAAATATAATAAACATAATAATAAATTCATATAGTGGTTTTAGTATTGTATTTAGAAAATAGTAAGACAATAAAATTCAAAGTTTTAAAACAGAAAGTATAACCAGTTTTTTTCCTATACTGTATATGGTTCATCTATTAAATATTTTAATTATATCATTAGATGCATTATTTGTTTTTAATCAAAAAATTAAAAGTTTTCCACAACCACAAAAAATTTAATCGACTTCTTTATCCTCAATATACCAGAAAAAAAAACAATTTATTAAATATAAATATAAACAAAAAAAATTTAAAAAAGACTTCACGGCGTAGAGTGGGTATTTACCTAGTATATCTGAAAGCTCCAATTATATAAACAAAAGAAATTTTTAGGTGTGTGTTTTTTTTATGATTAAAGTTTTTTTTGTTAATTTGTTAGTTAAAAGTGAAGTTTTGTGGTAGAAATGTATCTACAGCTCTTTAACAAAACCCAAAAAAAAAAAAACAAAAATTTAATAGCTCTGTAGAAAACTCACTTGTGGAGATTCCAAGTAAAGATGAATTTTCTTTTGCACGAGGACATATGATATATGTAATTAGAGCAATTCTTTTAAATATCATAAAATGAAGTTTTTGTGTCTTATTTAGGACACATTTTTATTTATGTCACATATAACCTTAACATCACATTTTTAAGGTTTATGATTTAGGATTTAAAGTTTAAGGTTTAATAAATTCTAAATTATAAACCCTAAACTCTACTCCCTAAAAATTAAACTGTAACCCCAAAACCATAAATTCTACCACCTAAAAACTATACCCTAAATCTAAAATAGTTAACTCAAAACAAAAAATTTAAATTATAAATTTTATAAAATGCTAGAAATGTCTCATTATAATTTTGGAGCTATTTTTAACCAAAAAAAATCATTTACTGCTATTTTAAAGAATTTCTCATGTAATTATGTTTATTCAAAATTATTTAGAAAGATAATATTTTGTTAGTTAAATATTTAGAAAACAAAATCTAAGGTTTATATGTTTTCAACTCTATATATATATTATAGTAGTAGAATAAGAGGCATGTTTATGTGGGTAAAAAAAAAACATTCCTCTTTAACCCCCATCAAATATAATTTATAGTATAAATTATAATTTATAGTATAAATTATAGTATAAATTTATATATAAAAAAAACATTCCTCTATCAAATATAATTTATACTATAAATTATATTTGATAGCTTAAGAAATATTTTAAAACTTAAGAAATAGTACAAAATTATCTTCACAAAAAATTATGTTTATTATCTCTAATTTATTATAAAAATATTTTAAATTTAGTTATGTATAATTTGCCACAAAAATAATTTATAAAACAATTTTTCGTCTTACATCTCTTAAACCCCTTACACGGCTAGAATATAGTTTATTTTCATTGCCAAAAAGTCTTTATATATTTTGAAGACTAACTTTGTAGGAAACAAAAAATTTGAAGACTAACAGAAAGTTCAAAAGAGTGATATTGGTTTATATTTACATTATTATTAAATTAATCAATAATTCATTAGCAAATTAGATTTGAAAGTATAATTTTGTTCAAGCCTCAAATTAGAATTTTTTAAAGATAGAGTAGTAGAACTATCAAAATATGACGTCCGAAATTGTTTTTTTTTATAGTAATTGATGTTAAAAAAAATGAAATTCTAGTAGATATGGGCCTATATCTTTAAGTAAATAATGTTGTCAATCAGAGTTCAGTGGGCTATGGATTGGGCTCCAGCAAAGTCCAAATAAATAAAATTTCGGTTTAATTTAAAATACAGAGCCCACTATCAAAGACTCATCCTCGGAACACACTACTGTAACATTTCTACACGCTCATCATGAGCGCGGAGAGCGCGTGTAGCGAAAAAGTGTGGAACCTACCAAAAGCGCTGTTTTAACCGAAATGTGATTTTTTAAAAGAACACAGCGCGTGAAAGGCCGAACATTTTGACTTGTTTTTCTTGTCCCATGTTTTTTTCGCATTATTAACAAAAACAAATTGGATTACGTATACGTCCCATGACCAGTTTACAAAATATGGATTACATAACTATTTTTATTTTTTTAAGATTAAATTATTTTTAACAATTTTATTTCTTATGTTTTTGAATTAATAATAAATCAGCACGCTTTTGTTATTCAAATGTATGCATTCAAACAAATACATCTATAATAGAATTTATACTAAAATATAAATTTAGAAGACACTATAAACCAACAGAAAATTTGAGGAAAAAAACCAATCAAATTTATTGAAATATGCAGACCTATTTAGTTATATTCATTATTATATTTTATATAGTTTTTTAAAAAATATAGGGGAGGATATATTCGTCGTGTGACTTAAATTAAATTGTAAAAAAATAATAATTCAATTTATCAAATATAATTAACATAATAATAAAATCATATAGAGGTTTTAGTATTGTATTTTGAAAATAGTATGACAATAAACTTTAAAGTTTTAATACATATTTAGTTATATTCATTATTTTGTTATATATATGTTTTTAGAAAATGTAAGAGGATATATTCGTCGTGGATGACTTAAATAAAATTGTAGTAAAATAATAATTCAATTTAATAAAATATAATTAACATAATTATAAGATTATATAGAGGTTTTAGTATGAAAAATTCCTCAAACTATCACACTTTTAAATTTTATTGCCAAAAATACCACAAACACGAAAATTGATTTCATAAAATTTATATAATTTTTTTGACAAAATACTTCTCAAAACACCATCATCTGAGTGAAGAAAATCAAACAACACTAACCTCGGTATCATTTTAAACGGATTCACTCAAACTAACTCTTCATTTTCCAACCCAAAAAGTTTTCAAATTCACTAACCATCACAATATTTTAAATTCTCCACAATTAAAAATAAATATCATATACCCAAATTGAGACAAACCAACTAAACACTTGTACAATTACACCCTCAACAGAATGGACTAAGAACTATTGCTACATTTCCACCACCAAACCTTATTATTAAATTGATTCACTCTTATTTTATTTCAAACAGAAGTAGGAATGTCTGGTAGATACGTACGAGTAGCGGATACAGAAAAGAGCATCCATATTGTATTACTTAACAAGATGATGGTTTCGATTGAGAAATAATTTCTCTTAAGGGAGTTTGAAGAAAACTATTTCTTAATAAACCCATTAAGGAAAATGAAGAACTAATTGAAGCGTCCATAGCCCAAATTAAGATCCAAAGACAATAAACGAGACTCAAAATGTCTTTAAACTTAAGAAAGAAGATCAAAATCCTCAGTGCAGATGATCCCATAGAGAAGCTTGAGAATGAAAACGAAAACATCTAATTCATCCTCCTGATAAGCTCGTTGATGAAGTTCTCACGGTTTCCAGCATCACCACCTTCAACGTAGTGATTTCTCTTCTTCTTCAGGCCACCGAGAGGTGCCTTAAGCTGGAAAGGCCACAAGAAGTTGTTGGCCTCCTTGAAATGAGGTCCTACTGTTAGAATCTCATGGATCAAATCCTCAGTGCAAATGATCCCATGCTTTCCCAGAGCCTGTTGTTGGTTTTTATGGAAGAAGAAATCATATGAGTATAATAACTTCATATCACAACAATATTAAAGAAGCTAAGGGACACAGAGATGGGTTTGGCACCTGCTCAACGATAGAGTTATCAGTTAAAGCCACCCTCTGGTGGTTTAGCTTTCCATATCCTCTCTTGTAGATCAATTCCTTGACACTCTTCAAATTAGGGAATCTGAACAAGGAGAGAAAGAGAGAGGACTCAGTGATTAAAAGACTTGTTCTCATGGCCTAAGATTAAAAGGGTTTAGGAAGAAATGTATGTATACCCGTAAGTGACATAGGGCTCAACACGACGAAGCATGTTCATTGTAGCCTTGTTGACTTTGAGGAAAACACCATTGAAGATCTGCGTTAGACATGCCAAATTCAATCATTTCTCAATACCAAGAGAATCATTTGAATAGTGTTATCTTTGCCATGGAATGTGACAAAAGATAGATAATCTAACTCAAAGTCCTAACCTAAGGACTAAACAACCAACAGTTTAGTGATAATCCATCAAAAGACTCATCTACGCAGAATAATATTATATAGCCAAATCACAGAGTAAAAGAAAAACCAAACCTGTCTCAAACGCAAGAGCTGGAGAATCTTCTTGGTCTTCGGGTCAATAGCATTAATACTGCAAAATTCAAAGGAGCAAAAGATAAGGAACAGGCAAGTCTCTTGAAAATGCTAAAACTCAGACAAATACATACCCACGGATACGGATGATGAACAAGAGCTTAGCTTCAGGGTCAACATAGAAGCCTCCTTTCAGCTTTGCTTCACGTTTCAACGAGATCAACTCCTTCTCCTACAACAACAGGTAAAAATCACTTGTCTAAAAACAAACATAGATAGAGAGATTTGGATCCAATGAGGAGGCGTTACCTTGTCGGCGTACTCATTAGCGTATTGCTCGGCTCTTTTGAAGATGAGCTTCCTGTTCTCGGCGTTCTTCTTCTTGGCGGCTTCAGCATTCTGCTTCTTCTCCAAATCCCACTCCTCCTCTCTCTTCCTCTTCTTTAACACCGACTCCGGAACTACAACCTTCGACTCTGCCATTTCCGATCAAACAACACTAACCTCTGTCGTCGAGCTTGAATCGAACGGAATTCTCAAGAGGCCAAATATACTGCGGCGATGAGTGACTTTATATATATGCCTCTCAAATTAGGGTTAACTAAGAAAGCAATGGGCCCCATTATTCATTTAGTGCATTATAAAGCCCGTATAGTAAAAGCCCATGATTCAAATTTTGACCAGGCCCCATTTGTGATTTGTGTGGACCAATTGGATGCAAAAAAATATAACCCAGAGGCTGACTATGATCATTGCCAAAGGTCTGAATAGTCCATAAGCCCTCTGATAAATGCCCCAACCATATTTTTGTCCCTCGTGGAGGATCAGATATAACTTATAACCAATCTCTCTGGAATCTCCGCAAGTTTGGAGAATTTCCCGGCTATCCGACATGCCATTTTCAGTTGTCTTTACGGAACTAAAGTTTGAACGTATTCCAAAAGTTTCTATTGCAGACAACATGGTATTATTGGGTATACAACAAAACAGTTAGCCCAGAGTTCACATACATAAATCTGACCAAACAAAATTCGTTTTATCTATAACTTACAGATTAAGCAACTCCTTTTAAACCTGAATCTGACAACAACCCACCCATATCAACAGTTTGAGTTTATTGTTAAAACTCACTCAAAGTGCTTAGACCAAAAGTTCATGTCTTTTGGCACTTTTTCCTTATCGAAAACTTCCTTTTAACATCCTACTCAGCGGCGGCAGAAGAAGAGGAAATCAGGGTGGCTCACATGATTAGAACGCAGCCACTTGTCAGCAGCTTGGAATAGAGAGTTCACGAGCTGGTGCTCCGAACCCCCATCGGGTGTCCATAAAGAACCTCTGTACTTGTATGAAGCAAGCCCAAACACAGGCAATGACATCTTCTCACTCTCCCTTGGCTGCACAAAGTTCATTGATTCTGCACTGCCTTCACCTACAACAGCCCAACCTTGTCAATACATCTATCTCCCAAACAATTATCCTTCAAACAAAATTTGACTTCGCAGCAACTGTCTATAACATTTCTTGTGAACACACACCTACTTATGTTGTCAAGCTGATGGATAGTCAAATTATGCTACTCTAGACACATCAATAAAAGGATTGGAACATTTTGGGATCCTCTCAAGTATATTTTTCCAAGGTTCTCAAGTATATTTTCAAGTATACTGCTTGCTTTTTTAACAGAATAAAACATTGTTGTTTTACCTCCAGACGGTGTGTGTAGGGAATGATACGTCAAGAAACAAGCATCCAGATCCTTGAGTGTTGGGCCTGTAGGTATTCTGTAAATCGGGTACCTGCAAAGTATATAACAGATCCTCAGAGACATGAACAGCATATTGGCAGCAAGTAACTGCACTCAAAGTAGAAGCAACAATACCATGCCACAGAAAACCAGCTTGACGGAAGTAAGTCACAGCTTCTCAGCGTCTTCAGCTCGGGAAACTGAGCAGCGAGGTCAAAGACCTGTAATGCAACAAAAGCAATAGTCAAGAGGAGGAGTCGAATATTAACAACAGACTTCACACAAGTTCCCATTTTTTCGTGAGTTTAGAATGTGGTTTAGTTTAAGTTGAAAATGACCAGTTTCTGAACAGATTGAACATTTCTGATTAAGTTGATAGCCAACAGTTGACCCAAATTAACAGGTTGGAAAACTGTAATTTCCGAGAAAAACTGCAGATCATAAATTCTTAAAAATATGAAGTTACCTGATAAGAAAAGTGATATAAAGAGCATAAAAGATCAATTATATCTGTTAAATTTTCTAAGTTTCTGGAAACCTATAATGAGTATTTAGTTTCGCAATTTTATATGTGCACAAACCTTATCAGCCAAAGGTTCGCGGATGTAAGGAAGGTCTCTTTCAAGATACTCAAATATCAAACGACCCTGAGAGCTTAAAGGTTCACCGTCGTCACTTGATGAATCTTGTCGATGTTGATCTCTCAATGAGATATGGTCCAATCTAGCAGAAAGCCGTTCAGACTCACTATCGCTGCTGACATCGCTACTTGAATCCCGGAAATCGCTGTCGCTACCATCACCTGGGCGCCTACCATAGGAAAGTGATAGACTGATATAAGAGCCAACACTATGCAAACTTGTTGTTATACAGTGGTGATTTTTGATTCCACAAATTCAAAGAATAAAAAACCTTGCTTTAAGAGATGAATTAAAGGCATCCGTATCAGCATAGATTTGAATGGCTGACAAAGAAGGTACATAGTATTGGATAACACGATCTTTGCTATTCAAAACAAGAGGCACTCCTGTGCCGTAAGCACTCCACTCTGCAAATGAATCCCATATATCTCCAAGCACAAAGTAAGGCACAGGTTTATAATCATCATCATCGCCTCCTCTTTCCCGCAGCGATGTCTACAGAGAGATTTGTCATCACCATCACCATTTGAAATAAAGGAGGATTTTAATTTAAAAATATAAAAACAGAGAAATGTAGTTTGACATGTTAAAACAAACCTTAGATAAAAACTGGGCCGGCACGGATGGTGTGACCGACTCTAAAAACCGATCTAGATTACTTGACGACGAAGAAACGAGAGAAGACTCGTTCTGGCATTCTATTTTATCCTTGGAATTAGCTGATCGGCCGTTAGAGACGTCGCTCTGAGCTCTACGGAGATGATCGAGACTGGCCATGCGAGCTTTTGCCGAACTGTGAAAAGGCTCCTCGCCGTGTCGTCCTCTCGTCAACTGAAATCCAGCTCCCAACATCTCCTTCTTCACCCGATCAACAATGAACGGAATGATAAAACGAAGATAGAACAAGGGATGATAACACGAAGATAGCCTCCGAGTTCGTCGATCGGATTAAACAGCAACACTCCTCCCAGTACTCTCGCAGTTGATTGACCCCTCTATCTAATATTAATTAGTTTAATAAGTTTGATTTTGCGTTAAATATGTGTCTCCGATGATATGCAGGCGAAGAAGAAGCTTGGGTCGAATCGGAGATTCCAAGAAAGGGGGGAATCAATCAAATCGAAGTGATTGAAGAAAAACCCTAGCCGATTTGATATCTAAGCTCCGATTAAACAGGCGAAGATTAGTGGAAGAGAGTCGAGATTCGGGTTATAGAGATTTGGGAATTTCAGGAGTTTCAAAAAAGGGTCAATGAAGCAAATGAGGAGGAGAAAGACGATTGGTTCATATTTGGAAGAGAGAAAGAGAATGGGAGTCAATTAACACAGAAGCCCCTACTCATTTGGGATTTTCAGAGCTCGTCCTTTAAATTTTATCATTTGTTGCAACTTCACCCAAAACTTTCCTTTGTAATTTCCGTGAGCTCATATTCAAATATACGCTTACTTTAAAGTTAAACCAGTTTAATATCCTAAGAAAATGCAAAGCTATGTTAGACTGCTAAACTGCATATCATAGACGTTGTTGCGTTCAAATGATTTTGGGGTTATGAATGTAACTTTGTAAAATCTGATGAAGAATTTGGACTATGGCAAAAGGGAAGGGATTAAGATGGCATATAACGGAAAAGCCGATGGCCATATTAGGCTCTTTAATTAATGGTAGATACTGGCTGCTGGCTAGATGCTGACAACATGATTTTTTTTTTTGGCAAATTGGCATATTTAAATTGTTTTCATTTTTCAAAGAATCAAAAGAGAAAAGAAAGGCTATAAACATTTGGTCATTTTTTCATAGATAAGCTTGACATGTTGAACAAATATATTTAGTTTTCTTTTTGTTAAAGTAGTTCTGTTATATATGATGAGTAAAAATGTAAAACAATACACACCTACTAGTCTACTACATTCATCATTATTGTTCATGAATTGGGGCTTGGATGATTAATAATATTTATTTGATATTAAAAGGAGTTTAGATCAGTGAAATGAATCGATATCATATATTATTGTGCACGTGAATCTGCATTCTGCAATAACCGGCAAATTTATGAGTCAAGTATTTATTATTAGAGGATGTGCACATGACCAACACATTATAGTGTCCTTTTGGCCTGGCTTTAGAGGTCCACAAATAATGGGTTAAATGAAAAAAACAATTGCTGCATAACATTAAATACACTAAGCATTAGGGTGTTACGGAGCGGATATCCGAAGTATTTCAGGATATCCGTATCCGTATCCATATCCGTATCCGTATGATCCGTGAAAATATTATCCGTATTCGTATCCGTAAATTACGGATATCCGTAAAAAAACTGGATATCCGTGAAAAAACCGGATATCCGCGGATATCCGTGAAAAAACTGAACCAGATTCGAAAAATTGTCTTATCCGTATCCGTCCGATCCGCCAATATAGTATTCGTATCCGTATCCGTTTGGTCAGGATATCCGTTTTTTCAGATCGGATCTCGGATCGGATCACGGTTATCCGCGGATCACGGATTTTATGGACAGGCCTACTAAGCATTCGACTAGACCGGGGACAATTTGGAGTAGAAGTGGGGATTATAAATGATTTAACCATGTGAATGTGATTAGTTTTTGTATAAGGTAATCTGTGATAAGCCCAATAAGGCCCACACACGTTATATGAAGAAAGCCCATTATGAACAGTAACGGTTCAATGAGTGGGTAGATATGTACGACGTCGTTCAAGATCTTCTATATCACAAAGCTTCGTTTCTCAATGGAAGAGGAGGGAAGAAGCTTTGTGTAGATCTTCGCTTCCGCTCTCTCTGTTGAGAAAAAAAAAAGGAAAAAACTTTGAAATCTCAGAGGGTTGGTGGTATTACGCAGGACGCTTCGATTAGATTTGATGTCTTTGGTACATCTGCTTTTGTTAACCGGCCTTGTAATTGCCGCGTCTTCTTCCCCAGACTCGCGCTCGATTCTCAGTAATATCGCCGATCAAAAAGACAGAGCTGTTGAATTGAACACTACCAACTTCGATTCAGTTCTTCAAGAGACCCCTGCCAAGTATGCCATCGTCGAATTCTTCGCTCACTGGTCAGTTTCCTCCAATTTTTCCAAAAGCTCATACCATTAAATTCGATTGCTTTGAATAAAATCTTCACTTTTGGTTGGTCACCTAAAGTTTGGTGCTGGATCTAGCGTGCAAGTGTCCTTATTGGAAAAGATTTTAACTTTGTAATCATATTCGTATGCCTCTACTCATTGCTACTAGATGAATCCAAAGGATTTATATTTTTCCACAGTACTAGTTTGGGTATATACTGATTCGTGTTTATCATTTCTACTTGATTCTAGGTGTCCTGCCTGTAGAAACTACAAGGTAACATAACTTTTTCTAAGCGTTGTACTCGGGAGATTTTCATAGCCTAAACTGTTTCTCTGCAGCCTCATTACGAGAAGGTCGCAAGGCTCTTCAATGGACCAGACGCAATACATCCTGGAATGGTTTTGATGACGAGAGTTGATTGTGCAATGAAGGTACTTACAACCATCTCCTAATGTATCTATGAATCATTTTCTATTATGTTGGTTAGCTGTTTCTGATGTTAATTCGTCAATATGATGACTTTTCTGGCAGCGTAGACGAATACCAAGCTCTGTGACAAGTTCTCTGTTTCTCATTATCCAATGCTCTTTTGGGGTCCTCCTACAAAGTTTGTCTCTGGCAGTGGGGAACCTAAAAAGGAGAAAAGTGAGATAATTGTTATCGATGACGGCCGCACAGCTGAGCGTTTGCTCAACTGGATTAACAAGCAGATAGGCAGGTTAGTGTCATATATGCACTGGACTTTTATCTTCAGCATTGGCTCAAAATATATCTAATAAATTCAAACTTCGTTTCATCTTTGAAATGTATCTATATTTTCCTGAGCTAGGTTGCCAATATCAAATCCCTCTGATACATCCTACTTATCTCTGTTTTGTTTCTCAATACTTTGCAGATCTTATGGCTTGGATGATCAAAAATTCGAAAACGAATATGTCCTGTCGAATATAACCGATTACGAACAGGTTTCGAGACTGCTCGCTGCTTAACTTTTATGAGATCAGTAGTGTTTCTTTTAAGATCAAACAGTTTAAAGATAACTGGGTATTGATTTATCACAGATTTCTCAGGCCGTGTATGACATTGAGGAAGCAACCGGAGAAGCTTTTGATATCATTCTAGCACATAAGGTAGAGAAGTTTGTATGATTTTTTTGTGTCTTTATATTACCTTCTTCCCGTAGCTCAGTTTTGTTAATTAATAAGTAGTTTCATGACATCTACAGGCCATTAAGTCATCTGAAACTAGTGCTTCATTTATTAGATTTGTCCAGCTTCTAGCAGCACATCATGTTTCCAGGAGGTAAACTAAGTCGTCTCTTCATTCTAATGTCTTTGAAATCACTGTTTTTCCACACTAACTGTAGAATATATACTCTATAGGTGTCGGAAAGGAGCTGCAGAAATTCTAGTGAACTATGATGATTTATGCCCTTCTGGAAAATGCGCTTACGAAGAATCTGGAGGGAAAGATACCCTGGGAAATTTCCCTATTTGCGGAAAGGATGTTCCGCATGGATATTACGTGAGTGCTTGCAACCAACTCTATTACTGTTTTTCTTGTTTATCCACATTAGAAATCTGATTGTCTTAATTTCTTACATGGCAGATGTTTTGCCGTGGCAGCAAGAACGATACTCGCGGATTCAGGTACTGTAGTCCTTTGTCAAATCCCATACTAATACTCTGTTAGTTCAATTTACCCCACTAGTATCTGAAGAATTCCGTACATGCTTGACTGTAGCTGTGGTTTATGGGTTCTGATGCATTCACTATCCGTGAGGATTGAGGATGGAGAAAGTCATTTTGCGTTCACGGCAATATGCGATTTCATCAACAACTTCTTCATGTGTGATGAATGCCGCCTGCATTTCAACAACATGTGCTTGAGGTAAAAAGAAAAAAAACCACTTGCAGCGAGATTAATCGCAGTCTTTGCTTGTCTAAACCACATATGCATGTGTTTCATGGACAGCGTCAAAACTCCTTTCAAAAAGGCACGTGATTTCGTCTTGTGGGTGTGGAGCACGCACAACAAGGTCAACGAGAGACTCATGAAGGATGAAGCTTCTCTCCGTACAGCTGACCCCAAGTTCCCCAAGATTATATGGCCGCCAAAGGAGCTTTGTCCATCATGCTATCTCTCGAGTAACCAGAAAAACATAGAGTGGGACCACGACAATGTCTACATGTTCTTGAAGAACTACTATGGGCCCAAGCTTGTATCCCTTTACAAGGAAAAGAGTGTCATCGTTAGCAAGGAAGAGAGCGTCTCAGCCACCGAAGACTTGACAGTAGCCACCAACGCTCTGGTTGTACCGATTGGGGCTGCGTTGGCAATAGCCATCGCCAGCTGTGCATTTGGGGCTCTTGCCTGTTACTGGAGGACGCAGCAGAAGAACCGCAAGTATTACTTTTATCTATCTATCTAGAGTTAGTGATAGCTACCAACTCTGTTCCGCATGTTTTCTTACCACTTGTGTCTGTCTTCTCGTTTCAGGCCGAGGAGAAGCTGGAACTGAACTACTAACAAGCTCTTGATGTTTGCATAACTTACAGACAACAAACACAAAAGGCTCTTGTTTGGAGTTGAGATCCCAAAGTTGCTTGCTGCAGGTCCTGTCCTCTTAATTTTTGCGTCTCTGATTTTGAAAGATTGTCCAGATTCTTATCTTGAATTTTGGAATACAATACACACACAGAGACACTTGTGAATGTTGGGATCTTTTATAGAAATTTGTATAACTGTTTTATTATTATTTTTGTATCGGACCACAGGGTTAAAGTTGCTGTGGAAGAATTCAAGGTGAGCCTTTGTCTCTCTGATTTGCAGATTTGACAAGAGAGCTTTGTGAATGAGATACTTTATTTTTTTATTTTTTCAATCTGTTAAACCAATCCAACATTTTACAGTGACATTTGTCATTTCTGTGAGTGTGAAAGAAAGAAACAATATGCTCATCGCATGCCTATAATGTAAGATTGCGTTTGAGGCAAGCGCCATGAATCTGCTTCTTCATCAGATGAATCTTCGGAGTAAGAGGTGTCTAAGGGGTGAGAATGGCCGCGGCGGCGGCAGGTGGCGACTGCTTTGGTAACGACATAGATGGGTAGCATGATTCCGAGTACTCTGAGAAATAACAACTGAAAACCAAAAGAATGATTAGAGTTCGTCTGAATATTAGATATATAACAACAAATGTGTTGTGAGATTAATAAGCAAAACTCACAGTGAACAAAGGGAAGACATGGAGGTTTGATCCTGTAAGGAGTAAGGGGAGGGTATGTCGGAGAATGAGAAGAGCCATGAACTGCAGATTGCAAACAACAGAAACAGAAGAAACATGAGTAAAGAAAGACTGACATCAAAGTGTTGGTTTGGTGGGAAAAAACAGAGGATATTGGTCGTCCGTACGATGATAACAAGAGAACGGCAACAGATGAAACTTGTGGTGGAAGAAAGAGGGTATTGTTGGTCGAGAAAAGTGGAATCAGCAGGTACAACGGTTATGAAACGATGCTCCCGTCGAGATATTCCCCAGTTTCCCCTGAAATGAAGAGGAACATGACCCAACTCCAACAATGGAGCCGGCGCTGTATAATCCGGCTTATATTCCTAAACAAAAACATACATAATTCTTATATAATCAGATATGTTATCAAATCTTTTCATTCATAAAGAAAACTGAGAAAAAAAACCTGATGGCAAATTTCGCATGTGGTATCACCTTTCTCGTTACACCATCTCTGCACGCACCTCCGATGTGCATACTACCAACAACAACAACAACGTTGATCCATCTCTCTTATCAAAACCAATTAATGTAAAAAAAAATGTTTATAATTGATGTTGTTTGTTTACCTTCAAGCTGCCACTGCAAGAACAAGGAGTCTCCATGTTAGAATCCAAGTCCTCATCGTGACAAATCCTGCAGAGGACCATCGACAAATCACCGTTACGTAGCTTCTCAAGTGTTTTCTCATCCATGATTGTACATTCCTCCACCTCCACTGGTATATTATTGGCTTGCAACATCTGGTTCCTGCTCTGAATCGCAGCCTCGATCGTCGACTCTGTTATCAACCGATCCACCAGTAACACGAAATGATCTCCCATCTTTTCAATAGAGAAACTTGCAGCTTAAGAAATCCTTGTTTATATTCTTCTCCCCTTTCTGCTGCGAACTGAATGATAATAATGGGTTGGGTCAGCAAGCAATTTGCATTCAATGTCTAAGGAGATGCCATACGCAACATCAACATTAAAAACAAAGTTTGAACATTTTAGATAAGCTAATATACTTGTCTGTATTTGAGAAAGACAGAGCTATTGTTGTGGTTTAGGTAAAGCTGAACCAAAGCTGGTTGGTTGGTTACCAGAACACAAAAGCTGTCAAACTACGAAATTAATTGCACAAAGTTAATCGAAGGAAACTAATAACAATAACGCCAAGGAATCTGAATTTACCCAGATGAGGAAAAAATTAAACAAATCAAGAATACAGTGAGACGAAATCGTACCTAGGAGACAAATAATAGAAAAAGTGGAAAACAGAGGAAGAATGGAGAGGCAGACCCAAAATTGAGGAGAGGAGAAAGAAGAAGAAGTGGAAAAGCGAAGAAAAAGGAGGGAGACTTAGAAGAAGAGAATCGTATTTAATTTCCTGACGCTAAAGCCTTGATTAAAGCTTCCTTTCTTTCTCTCCGAATTCCTAATTATTCAATTTCAGGGTCAGGGGAGGATCAACATAAAGTTATGTGTGTTTGCAGATGAAGCAACGAAAAAGAGATGGAGTATAGATTCTCGAATCTTATCATTGTTTTTTTAATCAAAACATCAATATCATGGGAGACGTATCCGCATGTAATTATGGATTAAAACATCAATATTATAATATATGGCCAAAGACTCAAAGTAGCAAGTCAAAGGTTGAACAAAAACAAATGATGAAATTATCAAAAAATCATATATAAATGAAAAGAAAATACAAAAAAACTTTGTTACGTGTCACGGTGGAATCAAGTGTGCCATCATTTGAGAGGTTGATGATATAACTAACCACGTATCTATCAGGTTTTTGGTGGTTAATAAGTGCGTTTTTATTGGTTTTCTAGGCCAACCGTTCTACCTAAACCAATTTAAATTGTATTATAACTATAACATTTGAACAGAAGCAAAGCCCAAGATAAGTAAGAACGAATAGGCCCAGTAGTTAGAATGAGAAGCAAAATGCCGTTTACAAATTACAAGATTGATGATGATGACGATGTCGTCATGTATCCAAAAGACATATCTCCTCACAGTGACATCATCCAAACCTATCTAGCTCCGTTTCTTCCACGACAACAACCATATAATAATAATCCTCTTTCTCCTAATACACCAAACAAGCAAAATCAACTTAAGGTGTGTTTGTTCTTGATCTTAACACCAAGCTCACCTGCAATGATAACAGTGGAAGCCATATCCAGAAACATGCCATGTTCCACAACTCCTGGAAGCCTCAGAATCGCATCGCTGACAGCTCCCAAATCTCCCATATCCTCTTCCAAGTACATATCCACTATGTAATTCCCATTATCTGTCACAAAGGGCTTCCCTTTCTCTCCCAATCGGAGATTGGCTTCACACCCATATCCCTCAAGCAGTTTCCGGAGCTTCTCCGCCGTGAATTCCCAGCAAAAGGGCACAATCTCCACCGGAAGAGCAAGCTTGCTTCCACCGATGTGTTTCACCATCTTCGACTCATCCACAATCACCACGAACTTCTTTGAAGCTCCTTCGATCATCTTCTCTCGCAGCAAAGACCCTCCTCGGCCTTTCACGAGGTTGAGATAAGGGTCGACCTCGTCGGCGCCGTCGATGGAGAGATCGATTACGGGATGTGCGTCGAGATCAGACAGAGGGATCCCGAGAGACAGAGCCTGTTCCTGCGTCTTCTTCGAAGTTGGTATTCCAACGATCTTCTCAAGTTTTCCTTGCCGGAGAAGCTCGCCGATGCGGTCGACGGCGTGTTTGGCTGTAGAGCCGGTTCCAAGGCCGAGGACCATGCCGGATTCGACGAATTCGACGGCTTTGTAAGCGGCGATACGTTTAAGCTCGTCTTGGGTTAAAATCATCAGAGGCGGTGAGGCTACATCCATGGCGGACAAAGCTTTTTCCGATGAAATGAAGAGAGGATCATAAGCAAGCGCCATTGAAACCACCTTCCTCCAAATTCCACAGATTAAAAAAAGCGGAATTGGAAGAAAAAAATCTCAATTTTGCAGAAGAAACAAAAAGAGAAGATTTTCTGAGAAATTAGGGGTTGAGGGGAATGAATAGAGAAGGTCGAATGAAGTGTATGTATCTATATAGATGAAGAATAGCGTGAATAATATGCAATTACGAAGAAGCAAAGAAGAAGAAGAAGAAGAATGTGTTTGTGTGGTGGCGGAGAAAAGAAAGCCAAAGACTGGAGATAGGGTTTGTGTTTGTGGCCTGTGGGAGAACAAATGAATAAAAATACACTCTTTCACTTTCGAGTTTACACAAACACGAATCTTTCGGATTCGATTTATGTCCCATTTCTTGTCCTTATTTACATCAACTCACCCAAACTTTCATCATAATTTCTAAAAACGACACTTGTTTTATCTCCTCATTTTTCCTAGATTTCTCTGTTTTCTCTTACTTGAATTTATGAAAACTACAAAATTAGATAGCGTGAAATTAGCGGTCTAAATTTAGAAACAAAAATTTGGACAAGGCACTTTCATCGATCGATATAGCATAGCAGCATGGGGTTAAATTAACAGAGAGCATTGCATATTCTTTGGGGTATAAGGAAAGTACCATAAAATTTAATAAACTGTAATTAGTTATTCACCTTGCAGAGAAAAGAACATGGTCAAACAAAAGTCGTTGGGCCCAAAAAGGAGCAACCGAAGACGCCGTTCCATGATAAAACAAATCAGACAATGGAAATTAATTACCAACAAAATGATTACATGGACTAGTTAATTACCTAAAACTCCACTATCACATCAATAAATATTTCTGTAATTAGAATGTATTTAGTTACTAGTATTATAATTTCATTATCAAGAAAACCCCCAAAAATAGCGACGCTTTACACATATCTAAGCTAATGGAAACAAAAATAATAAAATAATATGGTGGTTTACAAATTACAAATCCAAATATATAAAATTTGTACGAAAAATAATAAGATCAAGCTACATGGGGGAGAAGCCAATGAAAGAGGTCAAGAAGGCGAAACGCAATGGCGGTGGAGGAAACGGGAACGCTGATGAGGAGGAGAAGTAGGGTTGTGATCGCGACGGTGGGACGAGAATTCATGAGGAAGCTCTGGAGAAGACCAACGGAGTCGCAGATAACAGAGTCGTAGCTGCTGTAGAAACGCTTCTCCCAATCCATCCAATGAGAAGGAGGCTCGTAGTTACGCTCAACCATCTTCATCTCGTGGATGCGTTTCCTCAGAACAATCATGTTTTCGTCAACCAATCTTCCTCCTCCGTAGTAATGGTCCTTCCCAGAAGACGACGCAGCAGAGACGCTCATCATCTTCTTCTGCTTCTTCTGCGTTGCTGAGATTCTTCTTCTGTGAGAAAAGACCAATGGATGGAAACGCAGTGGCGAAATCGAAGCCGGCGAAGAAATCAGTGTAGCTTCCATTAATGTACTTGTGAGATTGTTTGTCGTTTACGATTTTGGAATGTTGTTTGTTGATGGACAGGTGGTGATGTATTTATAAGCGACTTTAATCTTATTTTGGATTTAAAATAAGATTAAAGAAATGGTGGGGTATATATTATATTATTGATTACTGATTAGCGCGTTGCCATTCTCAATTTGATTAGTGGGACCCACTTTCCTTCTCCTCCACGTCATTTTCGTTTCGCAATGTCGCTAACAGTTTGGTTTTTCGGTGATTTCTATTTTAAATCACCTTCATATTTACAACCAAACTTGTATATTATCTTTGTATTTAATACTCCTATTTGCTAATTGTATGGATATTCTATAATTTTATATTCTAGATGTACCCGGTCGTCAAATTAATTAATTAAGAAATATATATATGTTAATGATAAAGCCATAAAGGAAAGGTGATGATGCCTTCAAACCCAAAAATAAAAATAAAAATGATGAGGATGCATTGAGAAGATGTACAATTGATGCACTGTGAAAACTCTTACGCTACGTTAACTTCATAGCTTGTTAGATTGGGAAACACGGCAATCGGAAAGTGAAGTGAAATTGAGAAATGAGAACCCTCAATTAATAATGCACATGATGTGCCAAATGCATATATAACCACTCTTTTCTCTTAACCATTACATAACTATCAATATATTATTATATCCATAATTCTTTATAACAAAAATTGATCTCCCATTTGTTTATGAAATGCACCTGAAAAAGCGTACAAGTCGGTGACATTTTTTAATTGTACGCTTACTTCATTATATTTTAAACATATCAATGGGAGAATTCGTAGGAAATTTCGATGCTTTTATCTCTTACAATGTCCTACATTCAAATATCGTAAAACTATGTCAGTTTTATTTGGAAAGAAAACATAAACAAAATTATACAATGCAACACTTAAAACTCAAGTTCTTATGGTAATCTCTGCAGACAACGGAAAGATACGAGGATGTTTGGACCGGACGCCACCTCCTTACGTATCGGATGTGTATTTGACTTTCTCCCAATGGGCGGCTCTTATTTACTATTATCTTATTCAATTGATTAATTAGGAAATTAATTCCGTTATTCATATATATAACCAAATAATCAAATTTCAGTTGGGTTGGATCGGAATCTTCAGACGTAACGTTGATCCTGACGTTGCCACTATTGAGTTTTCCAGGCAATGTTCAATGTTTCCGACATATGTACCATTTATTTTGAAAGTCACCGCAATAGACTTTTTCTTCAACTAAATCTTTAATCAATTATGAAAAACAGTGTCAAAACTAGAATTAACATTTATTGTTGATAAAACAAGAGATTACCGTCAAAGAGTTGAAGAAGTTAGATGGGTCTTACATTGGGTTTAAGGCAGAGAGAGGTAAGAGGAGGAGCACTCTTTTAATCAAAATCCCTTTATTCTCACTTGGTACCTGCTGGAGAATGGAGATGAATCCATAATCACCACACAGGTTAATTTACCAACTGTAAAAAGTTTATCACCAATGTGTATGTATATTGATCTTTCTTTCATCTTTCTTTAAGCATGTTGTTCTTGGTACTTTTTTTGGATGATTTATTTAGTAATTACAGTTTTACAAACCTTCGAGGACAAAGGGACGGATTTCACCAAACTCATCATCCGAATTCGATGTTTGACTTTCATCGTCAAGTGGCTGTTTCAGCTCATCTTCAGGCTCCTCCGGTTGATCAACCTCTGCTTCGTCCAGAGGCTCCAGCTGCACTTCTGGATTCTCAGTATCTTCATTGTCAAGAAGAAGCTCAAGCTTTTGATACTTTGGCTTGTTTTTCTCCAGGAGAAGGTACGTGGCGCAATACCAGAACATCAGAATCCGGCTTTGAGCTGCTATCGTCTCCCTTATCTGCTTTCCTCCAAAAGACAGTCGTTCTAGCGCCTGCCACAGACATTTAACCTCCAATGACCTCAAAGACAGGGACAATGAATGGGGTTTTGATATAAACTAATTGTTACCTGTTCCCCGGTTTGGACATCAAACGAGTTCTGATGATCAAACTTGAGGCCGCTGAATTCGTTGATGCAGAGTCCCTGGAACGCCCTGAACAAAGACGGGTAGATGTTAATACTTAAGAGAGTAGAGATATATACTAATTTTGGATGAAGTGATTCACCATCTGATCAATGAAGCACTAGGAATCCAACGGAAGATCATTGGGGTGTTGTCCGAATTAACATAGTAACCTCCAAACACGATGAAAACTGTCATAAGAGATGGTCCCACAGCCATTGCAGCTTCTGTGCTTGGCACCATAGCTCCAACAGTTAGACCCATTGCAGAGGCAGCAAAAGACTCCACAGTCACTATCCCACAAAACTTCCCAAATCTGGCAAGAAATCTCTTTGTTAGGGAATGTTCATTTCTCACTGGGGTTCTTTGGTTAGTCAAGTACACGGAGAAAGCTCAAGAATGGCTTATTAGTGTCATGCAGGTTATAGGGTGTGCGAATAACATTTACCTCGTGGACACAGGAATAACCGAATAACTAAAACATATAACGCTTAGGAATTACCTTGACAAAGTGGGATTAAGGCGAGCCATGGGATATAATACAGCACCAAACATCAAAGGAAATGCAGCTCCAATGGGAATTTCAGCTATTGTTTTGGAGAGCAGGTAAGGGCCTAAAGAATACGACCCTTTAGACCGTTCTCTATCCACAATTGCACGCTCTTTAGGAAAGACGCCAACAGTCTTTGTGAGAGCTGCCATTGCCGTGTTTATTGCAGCCACCTGAAGCATACAGACATCACTGCCTTAGTATATATAAAAAGCTACTCATACAAAGTAGTACTTTAAATAACACAAAAAAGAGAGATGTATATAGTAAAAGCAAAATGTGGTAGACCTGAAGCAAACCCATTCTGTCCTGAATTGACGTCTGAGACTTCCCCATTCTCCAGAAAACAGACCCAAATATCAGAGCAGATGCAACAGACATTCTTGCACGGACTTTGTTTGTTGGCCCATCTCGAGAAGCCTATGGAGTCAAGTGACGAAATCAATCAGACAAACTTCTCAAGTTAACCCTGTAAGAGATAGTATGTACCATTCAAGGACCCTTCTATGATGCCTAGGGAGTCGGGCGAAATTTTCAGAAACACAAAATGCTCAAAAAATGTCAGATGACTGATCTAGACAATCCCAAGATTCTTCCTATATATCTCTTTCTTAAGCATCTTCCTTCATTCGTAAAGGTCATGCTAGTATGCTACTTCTTAAAACCGTCGGTAGATATTCGAGGAAATCAGAGAAGGTGTTCAAGCCCAGCATGTTATAGAAAGAGTTCTTTTAGATCATGCATAGATAGGAGGATACCTGCATCCATGCACGCTTAAGCAGCAAGAAAAACTGCCTCCACCAACCATCTTTTCTCTCAACAATGGCTTTTCTGCGAGGTCTCATGCCGTTCTTTGTTTCATCTTTTATGCCGAGGGGAGTGGCATAAAGAACCAATGATGAACGCTGGGAGAACGCATCCACAAGAGCATGTACCCTCTTCTGCGAAGAGTAGACACTCTCCGAAGAGCTATAGTCAACTGATATAAGGTCAGCAAGAAACTCAGCAGGGTTTACATGCTCTGGGCAAAGGAACCTGCTCAAGGATCAGAAGAACAGTTGTCAGTGGATAATCCTAAAGCACATGTGATAATACAAGGGGAAATGTTCAGAAAAACAACCCAAAGTTCCCAAAATATGTCAGAGGTTCTTTTCCTGCAGGGCCGGCATAGACTAAAACTCCTTCTGTAAGTAACACAATGTCGTCAAATTTAGCATACACCGAACCTCTAGGCTGATGTATGGAGCAGATCACAGTGTGTCCATCCTGTGCAAGCTTTTGCAATGTCTCCATCACTTTCTCAGCCTGGAAGGCGTCAAGCCCTGAAGACCACATGAAATATTCCATCAGTTTTAAAACCAATCCATCAATGTTTAGAATCAAATACAGCAGGCATCTACCAGTTGTGGGTTCATCAGCAAATATGACAGAGGGACTAGCGATCAATTCACAGGCAAGTGACAGCCGCTTCTTTTCTCCACCGCTGATCCCACGAACTTTTGCATCACCAACACATGAATCTGCACAGCTGACCTTTTGGAGAGCCACAAAGGATAATCAAGAACAGAATCCAAGATTTCAATTTACCACCACAGTCGCCAAAATGCAGAGATGAATGAAACCTCACCAGACCAAGCTTGAGCAAGAGGTTGTTCACATAGTCGTCCCTCTCCTCAGCAGAAGAGATCTCCGGAAGCTGGAGCTCAGCTGCGAAAGAAAGTGTTTCCCTGACAGTCAACTGCGAGAAGAAGAGATCCTCCTGTCTCACAAAAGCAAGCCTGCCATTGCAAGAAACTTCGTCAAACAATGATCAGATTTCACCCAAAATATAGAAATCGTATAACTCCTAGGACATACTTATAAGCTTTGCTAGAGCTCGGTTTCCCATTGACCTCCAAGAGACCAGACAAATGCAAACGTGGAGATGAACTAAGCTGCCCAGCTAGAATATTGAGCAATGTTGTCTTCCCAGATCCAGAAGGACCCATTATCGCTAGCAATCTCCCAGGTTTTGCTTCTCCGGAGACATTTTTCAACAAAAACCGCACCTGAGAGTCACATAATCAAAGCTATTCTGATTCAGCTAAAGGGCAAAACAACTTCGAAATGGATAAATCATATATTAATGCTAAATTGCAGGAAACATTTGAGAAACTAATTTCGCGCGTTTCTGGTGTGCAATCGACGAAACATGCAAAGGAGAAGAAATGTCCTCACCGATTTGGAGGACTTATCGGAGAGCGAGCAAGTGATGTTCCTCCAACGGATTGTCACGGGACGAATTTTCCCCGGAGACATATCTCCGTCTTCCTCTCCTGTTCCTTCCGTTTCATCGTCAGCGTCGTTTTCAGGTAAGAGGGCGATTCCAGGTCCTGAGAAGAGCCGGACCAATAGAGCAGCGGCAACCGCTGCCAAAACTCGGCCAACTCCATTCCCTCCGATGCCGGAAACAGCCTCGACTAAAGATTTCCCGCCAAAAGGCGCCATAATCTGTGTGTGGTGTCGTCTTCTCCTTGGAAGCTCCGGTGAGGTAAAGCTTCAAAGTAACAAGTAAGAACTAACAACCAACCCTGGCTCCAAACATTATCTCTTCCACTAATTATTTAACCATAGTAAATTTTCACTTAATACTTAGGCTCCACTAGTTTAAACGCAGCGGTTAGAGTTGCGGATGTATGAGTTTACAGAAACGGGTGGTTATAGTTATTAACGTTATTATGCTATCTGTACAACTGGTTTAACAATTAGAAATTGGTGTGTTTGTGGAAGATTATTGACTGGTTGATAGCGGTTACAGTTATTGTTTAATATTATCAAATATATTTAAAATATATTATTTCTATAAAGAAAAAATTTGTATTAATATAATCAAAATTTAAAAATGAAAATTTAAATAAATTTTAGAATAACTAATTAAAATT